>OX377612.1:8738722-8972547 GCA_947397855.1 Thelaira solivaga | reverse complement strand
GATGATACAATTGGAAGAGGATGATAAAATTGTGGAAGCTGTTGAATTCTTTACATTTTTGTTGGTATTGTTAATAATAGTGTCGTTTCCATTAGGAACTAACTTTGAGGCGGGTTCTTGTCGTATAGTTGTTGATTTGTAATTAAAATTATGACCATTAATTTGTTCTTGTTGCTGCTGTGTTGCTTGTTTTTGAGTAAATGTTGTTAAGCTATTTGATGAGATACTTTTGTTTGTTGTATTGGTTGTGGCTGCCACCGTAGTAGCTGATGCTTTATTTAAATTTACTAATTTATTAGTAGTTATTGTATTGCTATTGTTATTGTTACTTAAAATATGATTTTTGGTAATTGTGTTAGAATTTATAATAGTGGCACGTTGTGGTATGGTTTGGTGATTATTGGTAGTAACAACTTTTAACTGTTGCTGCTTAATTTGTTGTATATTGGTAGTACCATAACGTTGTTTCTGTAATTGTTGTTGAGGCAAGTTGGCAGTCGTTGTGGATTTTGTTATGTTTTTATTAATCTGCTGATGTTGTTGTTGTTGTTGTTGTTGCGTACTTTTAACTAAACTAATTATTTGTCCATTGCTATTATTTATAACCTGTTGAACTGCCATATTATTTACCATTATTGCCCCCTGATGTTGCTGAGTTGTTTTTATTATATTCGCAGGAGATTTTGTTAAAATTGTTGCATGTTGCAAACGCTGAGTTGTATTGCCAGCAATTATTGTATTTTTATTACGGTTTATTAAAACAGTTGTACGTTGTTGTTGTTGTTGTTGTTGTTGTTGTTGCTGCTGCTGTGACTGCTGGTTATTACTGTTGTTTGGTGTAACAGAAGTATTTGAAAGAATATTTATAGTGTTGGCGGGTTGTTGTTGTGAAAATTGTGAAAAGTGTCTTATGGTGGTCGTAGTATTACAATTGTTGTTATTATTACCCATATTACCAACAGCTGTTGTTGATATTAATCTCTGTTGCTGTTGGCTGGCTGACTGTTGTAAATATGACGATGTTGATGGGGTGGTAAGGGTTGAAGAATTAGACGATGTGTTGGTGGTAGAATTTTGTATATTTGCCAATTGTTGCTGAAACTGTTGCTGAAACGATGATGTTCCCGAAGTAGCGGCAGAAGAGGTGGCCACCAAAAAAGTTCCTGGAGTGGTTGATGTACTACTGCTCGCTGAAGAGACATTATGATTGTTAGAATTATCGGTTATCACTGTTAAACCGCCACTGCTGGAACTAATTAAGTTGCCTATAGGTAAATTAACTAAATTTTGTGTAACCAATAGACGTTGTTGCTGCTGCTGATGTTGTTGTTGCAGCAGTTGCTGGTATTGCTGATAGGTCAGTATGGTAGAAGCACCAGTAGCACCGTTTGTTAACCATATAGTTTGAGTTTGTGCTGGTAATACTAAATTCCCACCCAAAGTGGTTATAGTATTTCCACCACCCAATCCTCCCTGAGTTGAGGTGGCTATAGTTTGTGTTGGCACATTTGTTGATGTTACAATGCCTACTTGATGGTGATTTGTCTGTTGGCCTACCGTTTGTGTATTTACAACATTACCCACAATAATGTGGTTGCTTCCAGCCGCGCCCACACCCACCACACTCGTGCCATTCGACAAAGTTTTCATGCAATTCTTATTGTTTTGCAACAACGTGGCCATACCAATGTTGCTGCTGTTGCTTATATACATTTGTAAAAGCTGTGTATTTTATACACCAGCTTTCCTATGTTGCTTGCAGATTTTCTGTTTAAAGAGTTTTACTTTAAGCCTTTTCCAATTACCAAGATTTTTGCTAGGAAGTTGACAAAAACCTTTTTTTTTAAATTTTAATTTTCTTTTAATACATACATATAGTCCTTTTTTTGCTTTACAAAATTTGTATGTAGGAAATTAGAGATTTTTAAAACTTTCACAGAAAAATTAAATTTATTTTAATTCCTTTTTTCTATATTTTAACAAATTTGTTGTTTTATTTTTTTTATACTATTTGAGTCTTTCTTTTCTTTCTCCTTTAGTTTTGGTTGTTTGTTTGCTTTAGTGTAGTTATTTGTTCTTTTTAAGCAGTCTGAAAGAAAAATGAAAACATACATACTATATAGAAATATATACTGTATTCAAATGTAAATACAAAATATATAAATAAGTAATTTAAATATTCATAAAATATTTATTTGTATTTATGCAATGTGTTGGTAAAGAATTATGAAAACATCTAGTTTCAAACGATTTGGCTTCATAAGCAAATTATGGCTAAAATCGTACATTACATATAGTATATTGATGTAACGTGAGAAAATACTTTCAACCACCTGTTCCTCACTACATTTTGAAGATATACAAGGCCCACTAAAATATTAGAGCAATTCACGCTTTAGTGTAGTTTGTTGTATCGAGTGTAAAATTGTAAAAAAAAATTACAAACAACAACAAAATGTATTATCTTATTATTTTCTACAACACCAAAGAAATACAATAGCAGAGTTCACACTTCAGTGTAAAAGCCTTGTATGGAGTGTAAAATTGTAAAAAAAAACAACAACAAAATGTATTATCTTATTATTTTCTACAACACCAAAGTTCACACTTCAGTGTAAAAGCCTTGTATGGAGTGTAAAATTGTAAAAAAAAAACAACAACAAAATGTATTATCTTATTATTTTCTACAACACCAAAGAAATACAATAGCAGAGTTCACACTTCCGTGTAAAAGCCTTGTATGGAGTGTAAAATTGTAAAAAAAACAACAACAAAATGTATTATCTTATTATTTTCTACAACGCCAAAGAAATACAATAGCAGAGTTCACACTTCAGTGTAAAGTCTGTTGTATCGAGTGTAAAATTGTAAAAATAAAATATATGCAGAAATTTTTTTTTACATAAAACAACAAAATGTATTATTCTACTATTTGCTACAACACAAATACAATATGAAAACTTATAGCAAATACATTTTACAATTGTGTAATTGTGTAGACAACTATGAAAACAGCTGTTGTGTTGCTAAAACAAGCTTATCTACTTGAAAAGTGGATAAGTTAACACCACACTTGTTTACATTTTATTATTTTACAATTATCATAAAAGAGTCGATCACGCTTTCTAGTTAAAATTGTTCGAAAATTTATGTATAAATTGTCAAAATAGTTCCAAATTATTGCAGAAAACCACAAGTAACAATATTTAGGTTGCACAGCACGTCCCACTAAAGAAAAACAGAAGTGGGCTCACTTTGACACACTCTTTTTAATAAATATAATAACAACTTAAGATATAAACTACTTTATTATTCGTAACTAAGATATCGCTACCACCAGCTCTATCATTACTACATAATGTGTAGCCGGCAATTTTAACAGGTCCATCAGATATATCCTGTTTAAAGAATTTTATTAATTATTTTCAGAATATCTTTGATTGAGCTTCAACAAAGATTAATAAAATATTTATTTTCAAAAAGAATATTGAGTTATTTTTTGAATAAATGACAAAAGTTTATGTTTTAATAAAATTAAATAATTTTTTTTTCATAAAAGTAACTCTTTCTAACATAGAATCGTTAATTCGTTCTTTTATAAAAATTGTATTATTAAAATTTGTTTTCAAGTTTCAATTTAATATTAAATTTGTGTGTTTGTTGGGCATAAGAATATACATACATACATATATATTTATGGATGCATGAGCATTCGTATGCATAGTTATGTACTCGTATGTATTAGAAATACAATTTCATTGAACTACATAACATTAAAAGGCGCTAATTGTATGAGTATACATGACACACTTGCAGCAACAATCAAAACAGAATTAACAACAACAATTAGCTGCAGCAACAACAATAACAATTGCACATTAAACTACTGTGCTAGCGTACAACTAATAAAAGGTGATTTTATAAGAACTATCGGAAATTTAAAAAAAAAAAAACATAAAATTCAGAAAAATGCATGAAATATTTATTTGGATCGATAGTTGGGTCGATATAATTTAATGTTTGAAGATTATTTCATGCAAATGTTGGCCGCGGCTGCGCCTCAAATGGTCCATCCGCTTAGTCCAATTTTGGCATACTCTTTCCAACATTTCGGCCGGTATCTCACGAATAATGTTGGCAATGTTGGCTTCCAGTGCGTCAATCGAAGCGGGCTTGTCCCTATAGACATTAGCCTTAACATAGCCCCACAAAAAATAGTCTAGAGGCGTTAAATCGCACGATCTGGGCGGCCAATTGACTGGTCCCAAGCGTGAAATAAACTGTTCACCGAACTCGCCTCTCAATTGGTCCATTGTTTCGCGTGCTGTGTGGCATGTGGCACCATCTTGTTGAAACCACATGTCATGCAAGTCAAGCTCTTCCATTTTGGGCAAAAAAAAGTTTGTTATCATCGCACGGTAGCGCTCACCATTCACAGTAACGTTGTGATTCGCATCATCTTTGAAGAAATACGGCCCAATGATGCCGCCAACCCATAATCCGCACCAAACGGTTGTTTTTTGTGGATGCATTGGTAGCTCTTGCAATGCTTCTGGCTGCTCTTCACTCCAAATACGGCAGTTTTGCTTGTTCACGTATCCATTCAACCAGAAATGAGCCTCGTCGCTGAACACAATTCTTCGATAAAAAAGTGGATCTTCATCTAACTTTTCAAGAGCCCATTCACCAAAAATTTGGCGTTGTGGTAGGTCGTTTGGCTTCAATTCTTGCACCAGTTGTATCTTATAAGGCTTCACACCCAAATCCTTCCGCAAAATTTTCCACGTAGTGGAGTAACAGAGGCCCAATTGCTGCGAACGGCGCCGAATCGATAATTCACGGTCATCACCAACACTGGCCGATACGGCTGCGATATTTTCTTCAGTTCGCACTCTACGTAAGCGTGTTGGTTTTTTTAATGTCCAACAATGTAAATTTGGTGCGAAATTTTGTTACAATAGCCCGAATAGAAGCCTCAGTAGGTCGATTAAACTGACCATAAAATGGAAGAAGCTCGCGATGAACTTTCTTAACAGAGCACGCATTTTGGTAATAAAATTCAATAATTTGCAAGCGTTGTTCGTTTGTAAGACGATTCATGATTAAATTATAGACCAAACTGAAGATGTTTGACAGTGACACAAGATACAAAACGTGCGTGAGCTGTCAAAACTAGTGTTGCCAAAAAGATAATAGCAAAAAAATCACTCTTTAGTTTAGAGACAAAAAAAATAATATTTTACAAATACCGACACATACCAGCGTTTTTATCGCATATTACATATTTTACAAAATCAATATGTAAATTCTTTTATTCTGATCAAACTGTTATAAAAGTTATAGAAATAACGGTATAAATTTAAACATATTTATAGTCCCATTTTTCTTCTGAGGAAAATTATCGTATGTGTCTTACTGATCGTATAACAGCCAAATTCACATATATATAATACCGATTTGAAAAAAATTAGGTGAAATTTTTCATTGAAAAAGAATTTCAAATTAATTTTAGTTTCTTACGAGTACTAGTTCTTTTATGCTGCCTCGTCTGGTGCTCTACTTTATGAGTTAGAATTCTTCATGGCAGAAATACTGAATTAAAAAAACAACTCTATCGTATGTGTCAAATAAAAAGGAGAAAATGCAATGCAGATCCGGTCATACACTCAG
Organism: Thelaira solivaga; assembly: GCA_947397855.1. Classification (NCBI taxonomy): domain Eukaryota; kingdom Metazoa; phylum Arthropoda; class Insecta; order Diptera; family Tachinidae; genus Thelaira; species Thelaira solivaga. Next base: position 8,966,877 of record OX377612.1, on the reverse strand, counting down.
TCTTTTTTGAGCATGAAAACAATAGTTTCAGTTCAAGAGCGTTATTTTTAATTTTGGAAGTGAAAAATATTGCAAGAACTTGTAAATTGATGCAGTGTATCATAATGCATCAAAAATTGAATATTAATTTTTTGTAACTTAGGACTTTTTTGAAAGCATGGCACGATATGCTTTTTTTTTAAAGATAATATTATGACGTTTTTGCAGCAAATTAGCATTTTTTCGTTTAAACTAATAAAAAAATTTGCTAAATTAGTTGTCTATTGATAGATTTGAAATTTTCAAAACGCTTATTTGAAATTACAATTTTGTAAAATACGACAAAATCGCACACAAGGCTCGATATATGTACATTGTACATACATATGTGCATATGAATGTGTGTATGTTTATATGTGTGTGTGGCTATGGTTTTTTATTTATTTTTTTTAATAAAAAAAATAACGGAAAAAGATTCTGCAAATGTGTAAAATTATGCATACATACGTATGTATCTCAGTATGTATGTATGTAAAAGCATGCTAACAGAATTTTATAACATGACAGATATACACTGCTGCTGCGCTGTTTACTTCATGTATGTACGTACACACTTACATACATATTAGGTCAAGGACAAAAATATGCTATAATTCACACACACAAATGTATATACACATAAAGATCTAAAGACACATAAGCAAGAGGTGAGAAAATTTTAGATTATAAAGTACGAGTATATTCAAAAATCAAAAGTCTGTTAAGACTGTCTTATTCATCACACCCTACATGGGTACTAAAAAAAAAAATAGAGTTTATTAAAATTGTGTGTGTGTTTAATTTAAACCAAAATTACAATGTTGAACACTTTTTATTTTTGCAATAAATTGACAATATTTTTTTTTTCTAAAAACAAAAATCAAATTTAAACTTAAAAAAAAATACTGTGGAAGTTGTAATGTCACAAAACTCATCCATACTCGTATACTAAAACAGAGAGGACAAACAAATAAAAGGAGAAATATGCCAAGCCTGTTTTTATACCTATTGAAATCATAAATCGAGTAACGGTGGAACAATTTTTTTTACACTATTCGATGTAAAAAAAATCTGACAAAAAGTTAAAGAAAGAAATAACTATTTAGAAGTATTTATTCGGAGAACTGAGATTATGTTACAACATTATATTCTAAATAAAATAAATTTTCGTACATTGTTTTTGTTTTTAATGCAAATGTGCTTTGCTTTCGTTCGCTTAGGTTTTCTTGTGACATCGCTGAACCGGTCATAAATCTCCCCTTAAAATTAAAATCAATTTCACTTAAGAAATCGACTGAAAAATCGAAAAGTTTGCAAAAGGGAAATAACTTACAAATCTGTTCTAGTATTAGATGTGTATGTAGGTATACATATCGCAAAAGTTCAGATTTATTATTTAATTATAATTTTTTTAATCAATTACAATGGGTAGGTATGTATATCACTTCGAACCAACAAACAAGAATTTCAAGGTGCTGTGTATGATAAACCTGCATAAAAAAAAACTAGTGTAATTAAAAAAAGCAATAACATATACTAATCAATGAATAGACGATGTCAATTTTCTACAATTAAATCGGATGAAATGCAAAAGCAAAAATTTACTAATTCTTTTGCTACGAGAGTAAACATGAAAAGAGGCCTTCAGCAAACAGTCCTTATTAAAGGCATTTATTTTATAACATCCAATACTAATTCTAATTTGATCTCCTAAGAATGACATTAAGGGTAAAGAGTAAAGCTGTAGTCACATTAAAGAAATATTTCTCGAAATAAGCGTAACCCCTACTTTTTGGCAAATATATTTATAGTCTAAAATAACTAGACAAGATTAAAGATTGAATATATACTTAAAGGAAAAAGCTATTACAAAACTATTGTTCATAAATACATATTTATTTATTGCTTTTTTTAAAAATATTAAAAAATTAATTACAATTAATTTCCTCTTATGAATTTCAGCGTTTTTGCCTTAATGGTTCCATTAGTTTCTGCACAACATTCTGAGCTACCTGCGCTGCATATTTGTTCCAAATTTTTAACATATTTTTGGCATCAGTAACAACAGTACCACTCATCTTTAATTTGCCTTAGACAATAGCCCAGTATTGTTCAATTGGCCGAAGCTGCGGACAATTAGGATTGTTCATGATTTGATACCACTCTATCGCAGTGTTTGCATAATGATAAGACGATAAATCAGGCCAAAATTTTACTCGGGACTGTTTCGCATTTAATTAGAGGCAGTAATTGTTTCTACAGACATTCTTTGATATAAATTTCTGACGTCATTGTTGAAGAGACGACAAACGGCGTGTTTTTTAGAGCACAACTGCAAATTGCTTGTCAAATCATGATTTTTTTTACTAAATTTATCCATTTTCGAGTATTTGCATTTGAAATCGGCATCTTCACGTAAAATTTTTTACCTGGCGGCGTGTTTTTTAGAGCACAACTGCAAATTGCTTGTCAAATCCTGATTTTTTTTTACTAAATTTATCCATTTTCGAGTATTTGTATTTGGAATCGGCATCTCCACGTAAAATTTTTTACCTGGCAGCTGTTTAAGTCCCTTTTTACATAGGTTTAATCGTCCACAATCAGGCAGTTGTTGGATTTTGTTAAAACTTTATTGTAAAAAATGCGTGCATGTTTTATTGCAATGGCATTCTGCTTTTCACTCCATTTTGGATATTTTATATCCTGAAGAAACTACGCAATTTCAAGCGAAATATCGATATAAAAATAAATTTATTCAATAAGACCTCAAGCTTCAATTAAAAATAAAAAGGTCAAATAAATCACTTCACTACATAGTATAAAGCAAAGTCGCTTCCCGCGTCTGTCTGTATGTATGCTTAGATCTTTAAAACTACACAATGGATTTTGATGCAATTTTTTTAAAAGATAGAGTGATTCAAGAGGAAGGTTTATATGTATAATCTTGGAAGGTTTAACGTCACAAATCCGCCCGGCAGATAGCGCTATACTCGGTATCTGGCTTATTTGCCTACTACCTGTTTTAACCCGGTCTCGCACGGTTCTTTACTCTATGAATACGATTTCTTAGTGTAAGAAGATCGAATATATAAAAATTTTAAGGCAAGACAACGTTTGCCGGGTCAACTAGTTAACAAATAATTTAATGTATAAAATTAATTCCAATAATACAATAACGCAAGTATGTTGTATTTTACTAAAAAACTGGCTGACCCGGCAAACGTTGTTTTGCTAAAATGTTTGTTTATTCGATCTTCTTAATCTAAGAAATCGTACTTATAGAGACATAAAGACAGATAGTCGATAAATAAGCCAGATACCGGTTGCAGGAGCCCTCTGCCGGACGGATTTAAGACGCTAAACCTTCCAAGGCATAACCCAAAGGCATACACAGAAATTTAATAAAATCGATCCAGCGTACGTACAGACGAATTTTATATATTAAAATGAACTAATTTAAACTCAAATTTTTTTTTAATGTGTATTATTTTGACAAATATTTGTTTAATGTGACCGTAGCTTAAATTAAGGCCTGTTTAATTTACTTCTCCTTTAGACAGCTGCTAATGAACTCGTAGATGTATGAAGTAACAACAATAAGTAAAATAATCGTTTTATCAAAAACTTCTTATCTTAAATCATAAAAATAACGTGTCCCTGAAATCACACAAACAGTAATTAGTGATTTTTATAAAAATTTTTTTGCGCATTAGACGCTTGCCCTCAAAATGAAATTTAACAAAAAATATGGTGCTTTTTCAGATTAAATTAGCTGCACATAAAATAAAATCTAATCAAAAATCCAATTTTTCTTCTCCACCCCACCCCTGCTTAACAAATTATTTACATAACAAATTTTTTTAAACCTTCAATTCTTCAATTATCTTTCCCCAAGCCCTCATAAATTAAATAATGTATTTGGGAGATCCAACTATGTTACGCATATACTCGTATTAATTTAGTGAGAATAATTTCCCTTTACTCTTTTAATTAATAAAAGAAAGCAAACAATGAACGATATACACAAAATTTTAATTAAAATATTCCTTAAATACCCATACCAGGTGGTAGTATTTTTAACAAACAAACAAATAAAAAATGGTGTGACGCAATTAATATAGAAAATTATTCTCTTTATTCTGATACAAATAAATGTATGGTGAGGAGCAGTGGCCTTCCCAAAATGACCTTCTTAGAGTCTAAAAAAAATTAAATAAATGCAGCATATTATTTAATTATTAAAGAAAATTAACAAAATTAAATGTGGCTAAAAAAATATATTTCACTTTTTTAATAAATGATTTCTATGAGTCAATGAACAGCAGCAACACAGTAGCTTAAAATATTGAAAATAATAATCATGTTTAAATGGATGGCGATGATGATGGTGGCAAAACAAGATAATGATGATACAACATCTAAAAGTACAAGTGTTTAAAACAGGTACACACATGTATGTACAAGTATTTAAGTATTTAAAAATTATCTGAATTTTATTGCTAATTTATTTTACTTTAATTTACGAGAAGACGTAGAAGAGTTGATGTTTTTAACTTTTTAGTGAATATTCGGCATTTAAGCGTTTAGGTGGCGGTTGGGTGGTGTTGTTTGGTATGTGTTTAATTTTTGGTTAACGAATATTATTTTTGATCTTGTTAGTGTTGTTGCAATACCAACAATAATATAAAATAAATGTTAATGAACTTGAGCTTAATTTTTATTCATTGAATTTTTTTTTTTTTTTTTTTTTTAGATGTACATATGCAATGCAAATGCTTTTTCCATAGAAATGGCGCACTTAAATTTATTTTAAATTTTTGCTTTTATTCTAGAAAATTTTAGAATTTATACTTCTTATCCCCAAAAAAAAAATTGAGGTAGACTTTAAAGTAAAATTTATGAAAAAATTATTAGTAAATATTATTCAAGGTTAAGATTTATTTCCCTGCAGAAGACCTTCAAAAGAAAGTCGAAATATTTTAAAATTAAAATAAAAACAATTTTTTATTAAGGTCTTAAGCTTGAATAATATTTACTAATTATAAATTTATAAGATCGAATAATTTAATGAATTTTTTATGAAAAATTTCGATAATTGACTTTTCGAAATTTTTGTATATGATTTAAAAAATTCGGATTATAACGGGCAAGTACACCCTATGCTGTAAAATCATGTTTTTTGTATTATGATATTGTTGAAGCAATTAAGCGGCTCTGAAAAAAATATCTACGCATCCTTTAAAAACTGCACCCCTTAAACACAATTACAGTTTCAAATACACATAAGCACTCATGCATACATTCATAAGCTTACTTCCATGCCTACTTATTGTTAACTTGTATTAAAAAAAATAAATAAATAAAAAAAAAAAATAAAAAATAATACACTAAAATTAACAGATTTATGCATACAAGCATACTCAGGACTTCCGGCGGATGAGAAACATGTATGTAATACATACCATGACTGACCAATATGGAATTTTTATTTTAACAAAGAAATTTGCCAAACAAAACTACATCTAGTCGCTTTTAAGCAAAAACTAATAAAGGAAGATGTTGAACAAAAAGATGGATTTAATTTTTTTTTTTTTTTTTGAAAGCAAAAAGTAAAGATTTGTGGTTGTATAAGCAACAAAATAATTTTTATTTGTTCTACATGTGAATTTAAAAGGACTTCCATTTTGTTTCTAATAGTTTTGATTTACTACCTTATAGTGTTTTTACACTACAGCACATCTTAGAGGAATGCGTGGAAGATGTTGAAAATGAAAAAAAGTTGTTTACACTACCAACATCTAACATCTACCATCAACTAAACTGTCGAAAAATAAAAGAAAAGAAGACGCATAATTTTCGAAAACAAAAAATATCTTAAAATAAATTTTGAAAAATCATTCATTATTGTTGCTTTGCAAGATCAAATCCATTAGGCTTCAAAATTTGAATTTTTATTTTGTTTAATATGTGTACATACTTATGTTATGTATGTATAAATAAATGTTACTGTATAAGTGATGCCACTAAAATCGAAAATGTTGCCATTTTTCTAGTGATGACACGAAAATTATCGAAAGATGTTGAGTGAAACAAAATGAGATAGGAACATCTTGTAAAGATGTTGGAAGATGTTGATTTTTTCTATATGCATTTTATATGGGAAGATGTTGTCATCTCGCCGAATAGATGGTAGATGTTAAATGTGCTCTAGTGTAAAAACACTATTAACGATTTTTTTAATTATTATAATTTCGCGGCAAAATACAAAATAACAGACAAGTATAGAAGAAAAACGAGTTTTTCATTTACATAAGATTAAAAATTTAATTTTTACACTCAACTTAGCTCAATACACATATTTTGTATTGATGACTTTTTAGAAGAAATAAAAGAAATGTTGTGGAAATGGCAGAATTATACAGGGTAAAGCAAATAAGGCACCTGTACATTTTTTGCTCTCCATTGTTTTGGCTTCCTAACTAAAGAGTGATTTTTTTGCTATTATCTTTTTGGCAACACTAGTTTTGACAGCTCACGCACGTTTTGTATCTTGTCACTGTCAAACATCTTCAGTTTGGTCTATAATTTAATCATGAATCGTCTTACAAAGGAACAACGCTTGCAAATTATTGAATTTTATTACCAAAATGCGTGCTCTGTTAAGAAAGTTCATCGCGAGCTTCTTCCATTTTATGGTCAGTTTAATCGACCTACTGAGGCTTCTATTCGGGCTATTGTAACAAAATTTCGCACCAAATTTACATTGTTGGACATTAAACCACCAACACGCTTACGTAGAGTGCGAACTGAAGAAAATATCGCAGCCGTATCGGCCAGTGTTGGTGATGACCGTGAATTATCGATTCGGCGCCGTTCGCAGCAATTGGGCCTCTGTTACTCCACTACGTGGAAAATTTTGCGGAAGGATTTGGGTGTGAAGCCTTATAAGATACAACTGGTGCAAGAATTGAAGCCAAACGACCTACCACAACGCCAAATTTTTGGTGAATGGGCTCTTGAAAAGTTAGATGAAGATCCACTTTTTTATCGAAGAATTGTGTTCAGCGACGAGGCTCATTTCTGGTTGAATGGATACGTGAACAAGCAAAACTGCCGTATTTGGAGTGAAAAGCAGCCAGAAGCATTGCAAGAGCTACCAATGCATCCACAAAAAACAACCGTTTGGTGCGGATTATGGGCTGGCGGCATCATTGGGCCGTATTTCTTCAAAGATGATGCGAATCACAACGTTACTGTGAATGGTGAGCGCTACCGTGCGATGATAACAAACTTTTTTTTGCCCAAAATGGAAGAGCTTGACTTGCATGACATGTGGTTTCAACAAGACGGTGCCACATGCCACACAGCACGCGAAACAATGGACCAATTGAGAGGCGAGTTCGGTGAACAGTTTATTTCACGCTTGGGACCAGTCAATTGGCCGCCCAGATCGTGCGATTTAACGCCTCTAGACTATTTTTTGTGGGGCTATGTTAAGGCTAATGTCTATAGGGACAAGCCCGCTTCGATTGACGCACTGGAAGCCAACATTGCCAACATTATTCGTGAGATACCGGCCGAAATGTTGGAAAGAGTATGCCAAAATTGGACTAAGCGGATGGACCATTTGAGGCGCAGCCGCGGCCAACATTTGCATGAAATAATCTTCAAACATTAAATTATATCGACCCAACTATCGATCCAAATAAATATTTCATGCATTTTTCTGAATTTTATGTGTTTTTTTTTTTTTTAAATTTCCGATAGTTCTTATAAAATCACCTTTTAGTAGCTGTCAAAATGTATTTACATTTTGTGCGCGCTATTATTTTTAGGCTCAAAATACATAGAAAAGTGTGAGTGTGTGACCGTGTCTGCCTTGAATTTCCTCCTTTTTAATACACGCAAAGAAAAAATATGGTTGAGACAACCATATTCTGGTGAAAACATAGTATGGTTATATTTATGATTGCATCTAACCAGTAGTAAATTCTTATCTACACCATACGCTCTGAGAGAAACAAAATAATCTACGCCTGTTGCTTTTATGAAAAATTGATCACATCACCAATATTTTTTTTTATTTTTGCAGAGTTCGGTACATATTCTTAACTGCAGCTCACAAATTAGCACAAATAAGCTACTCAGTTTATCAGCTTCGCAACAAATGATATACAAATTTATCGTTCTCTTAAAATGATTGTAACTAACTGGTCTATGCATCAACTTCTACAATTCTTTTTTTATTTAAACTAGTAACGAACGATAAGGTTCGACATTGATAAACAGCTTTATAGTATGCTCTTGCATGTGTTTAGTACAGACTTGTTCGTTTGAAGTATAAAAGTTCAACACATGAAAAAAAAAAATAAACAAAATCAAGATCATTGTGATTTGGTAGGAAATTTGACACCCAAACAAAACAAAAATAATACAAAATAACTGCAACCACCCCCAAATAACACATGTTATCTTAAATAGACATTTTAAAACAGAATTTTTTTTAACATATCAATATCTACATGACTTTGAGAAGAGAAAAGATGAAAACAGCTGCATTTTAAAGTACAGAAATACTCGCAGTACATGCTATTTAATTTCATGACTCAGTTGTGAGACAAAAAAAAAAAAAAGGAAAAAGGTCAATGAATCTGTTGCTGGCTGTTGAAGGTTTGAAAAAGAGAAAACATATGGGGAAAAATTGTATTGATGCAAGTGTAAATATTAATTAATAACTCTAATAATTATATATTAAACTTACCTCTTTTAATTCCTTTTGTTTTAAAATGTTGTATTTTTAAAGTAAATTTCAAAAACTGGCGTAAATTCTGTAAATAAAGAAAAATATGTATAAAATAGAGGCAACAATAAGAAAAAAGGTAATATAATACTTTAGTCATTTAAAATGAGGCATTTCTCTACCAGAGAACAAAAAATAAAACCAAAATATAAATTAAAGTGTGAGAAATTAAAAAGAGAAAATACTCGTACATCCATCTATAGCTCACATAGAAAGAATGACTGGAATAAAAATTAAACAAAAAAAAACCCTTTAAAAAACGTCTCAACGAAATAACCAGGTGTGAGTAATATAAAATGACTGTTGTTTTGTACATTATATGCCAGTTTTGTTTCATTAAATGGAGAGCAGCAGCCACAGACTTCCCTGACCATTTTTTTTTTGTTTTTTCTTTATATATTTTGATTTTAAACAATGATCTAGGAATAGAGGTTGTTAAACTTGTGTTTTCAAAATAGAATTGTTATTTATTTGTTTGGGGATTATTTTCAGCATTGAAACGGAAATTGTAGCATAACTACTGCAAACATGCGCACTGGAATAATGAAAAGGAATTTTTAACCATGCGATATACTCGTACACAGATATATACGATTCTGCACAACGAACAGGCACATAAAAGTATTATTAGCTTTTATATTAAGGTCTAACAAACTCCTAAATTTAACTATCAGTAACTGGTAATAATGGGCCTTAAATTTTTTGGGATTTAATTTTGAAACTAGCACCAAAAATTAAATTGTTAATTATTATCTATATTATGTAATTTTTAATAAGAATATTTTTAATTAAAAAACTAATTTAACTTTTTTATTAAAATTACTAATTCTTATAAATAAAGAAGAGTCGGCGTTAATTTTTACCAAAATGACCGCTAACTAATGTTTTTAAAAAAGTAGACTTATCCCACCTTCATATGTATGTGCATATATATGTATGTATGTATAGTTGGAATCGTACCTTTATAAATATATCTGGGATGCCCTGTAGATTGATGGGTAGGGGTCGCAGTTTCTATTCCTGCCTAATATTAAAAAAATAAATAAATAAATATTTATTTTATTTGAGGCCATAGATAGAAAAAAAAATTAAAACACTTTTAATTTTTTTTATTATGCAAAACAATTAAGATGTAAAATATTTAACGCAATACTTGTCAGTTTTATGCAATACGAGTACATACAATTAGTAGGTTATAATTAGTGGAGTTCACGCTTCAGTATAAAGAAATTTTTTTACACACAATTACAAAATCTACTATCTTACTATTTTCTACAACACTTAAGAAATACAATATGAAAACCGAATGTAAATATGATCTACAATTGTGTAGAACAGCTGTCGCTAAATGGTGTCAACTTTAGTTTAAGTGCTGAAAACAAGCTTATCTACTTGAAAAATGTGTATGTTAGCATCACAGTTGTTTACATTTTATTAGTTTATAATTATTAAAATTATAAAATTCCATTGTAAAATACTACAAAGCGTGAAAACCCCTAATATTTTTTTAATAATGTAAACAAATTTCTTTTTCTATTATATTTCTAGAAATATCTATACCAGAAAAATTTATGTATGAATGTATGTATTATAGCCCTGCACAAATATGTGTTATATTTTATAATGAAAAGTACTTGTAAGCCCTTTCAAGTATGCTTATGCATTGCTCTACTATATAGGTAGCTATACAATAAAGTAAATACATTTAAACATTAATTTAAAGTTTGTGTGTAACATACACACATACATGCTAAAATAAATACTCATTTTATTAACAATTGTATCACAAAAATAGACAGTCATGATTTTTAAATTACCATCGAAACATTGAACTTTGTATGCCGACATTAAATTTATAAGTATGTATGTAACATAAGCATTTTAATATTGTTACAAACAATGTATCACTGTCTACAACGTGCATACTATACATAATTGAGAATTTAGTATGTAAAGATATCATAGACAAAAGTGCCAGCAGTAAATACATAATTCAAAAATGTCAGCAAAAAAAAAATAGAGAAGTGAGATAGAGAGTCGAAGTATGTATGAGTTGGAATGCAATAAAAAAAATATATTATCACAACTTCCCTCCGCCCAACACATACGCACTCAAAGTAGTGATGACCTTGAATATGGACAATAGCATTTGCTAAATATTCAAAGAAATAAAAGAAGATAAACACCACTACCCATACAAAACAAATGTGTGCTAGAGATGGTCATCTGAGTGTGTTTCAGCATACAAACAAAATATTTTTAATCACGCAGGTTCACAAGTTAAAACTTATCTGTAAAACTATTACAAACACTCACATTAAACAAATTAGTTAGGTATAAGAAATCTCTTACCTATACATACAGTAAATTTTTTTACCCTTTACAAACAGTGAAAAGGATATATACAAGTTTTGTGTAATTGCTATAGTGTACATGGGACATTCTATAAAGATATAGGAGTCGATTTAGTTATGTCCGTCTGTCCGTGTGGATGTTGAAATTAACTTTGTGAAGTCCCTAGAATACCTACAGAAAAGTTTAGTATGTCAATTTGGTGGAAGTTGCTGAGCGTAGGTTGCTATTTAAATGCAGCTCAATCGGTATATAAACAGCAGAGCTATGAGCTCTAGACTCCAACTACCTCTATTTTTTCTAATTTTTTTTTTTTGAGCGCGTTTTTTTTTTTTAATACAAAATGAACAAAAAAAGTCGTGAGGTTTTATCAAAAGAATCAAAACAATCGGTCCACAAATAGCCCAGAAAAATCAAATATGCAACCGAAATATTAGATTTTAAATAATTTATGCTTTGTTTTTTGTGGAAATTTTAAGCTGTACATGTGTGTGTGACGAAACCAGTCAATTGGTCTTATACTCATGTGTATCTTTTAAATGTCCTTTGTGTAATAAAACTACAAATACAGACATCTTATTGAAAGAGGATATTTTGATCTTAGAAGTTCTTTATTCGCTATTAAATATTTAATTAAATATGTATGTGTGATTTTAAAAAATGTTTAAAAACATTTCAAATTGTATAGGTATAATTAAATTTATTTCGCATTCTTATTGGATTTTTTTTTATTATTATTTAAAAATTGAGTACCCACAAACATTTTATTGTTTTAAAAAATAAGGATAATATTTTTTCGTAAACTGAAATGATTAACAAAAAATTTGTATTCAAAGAAAATTATTTTCATCATTATTTGTCATTTCATTAAACTTTCTTTTTTTTAATATTTAAAAATAGTTGCAACATTAAAAATATGAAGGAAGTGAAGGATATACATATAAGACTTAGGGCCATTATTACAGATAGCTATAATTAACTTTAGTTAAAGTAACTGATAAAGTGATCAATAACTTTATTTTTATTATTACAAGTTCTCAATAAGATAAATATTATAATATTTGTTATGTGGCACCACTGCTGTGAATACCGATTACTTTTCATTGCTATAAATACATAATGGCAACGGCATGCCTTTTTTTGACGATTATTTTTCAAATAACTAAGAAATTCTTTAATTTTAAAATTCCTTTTCAATATTTGTTATTTTATTGTGTATTAATAAAAAAATTATTCAATGTTTATGGCTGCTGAGGTTGCCATATCTAAAATCTAAAATATGGCAACTTTAAATGCTTGAAGTCGACGTTAAAAGTTATTAGCAACACAAACTTTTCTTTAGCTTATCATACACTTTTTAGTTAAAGTATGTTTGTAATAACCAAAAAGCATTTACATATCTGTTTGAGAGCATCCTACTTTTAGTTATCGTTTAGTTGTAATAATGGCCCTTAGTATTTTTAACTTTTTATTATTATCACAGTTTTTCGCAAAGTACCACAAAAAAAATTATTTAAAAAAGTATTTCATTACAAAAAAAAAATTGTATTTAGAGATATGACGATCCTAAAATAAATGGGTGATTTGTAATTGCTAAATATGCCATAAAAAGTAACAGAAAAGACGAAGGCCACGGCAGCCAGTTCCTATAATGTTATTAATATGTAAATTTATTTACTTTTATAAATAAAAATAAATAATAAATAAAAGTAACAGAAAACAGCTTTTTTGTTTTAAGTCATTAGTGAATTTTGTATGTGCGAATTTTCGTGCTAAGTGACACTCACGCACCCTTATACATTTCACGGGTCCAACTCTAGAAATAGCATTTGTAAATATAAAACTGTGAACTTAGAATTTTGAGTTAAATAACCTTTTGCAGAAATAATAAAGCCAACAAACCGTTTGTTGTCTAGATGAATATATACAAAAAATCAATACCACAAAAATACACCAGCCAACAAAAGAACATTGTTTCTCCAAAATAAACAGCCCAAATGATAAAAATAATGTACAAACATATATCCATACATACATACATACATACATATATACATGTAAACGATTTAAAAGAAATTTTAAATAAAGTAAAATATTTATCAGACAAAGACTGTTTGCCATAATTTTTTTTTTTTTGTAAAAAAAATTAAAAAAAAAAATTAAACAATTGTGTTTTAGAAATTCTATATTTTTTCTATAAATAGCTACTTATATAAAACTGTATGTAAACATACATGTGTGTACACATGTGCATACAATGTAAAAACTACGACGTAGATTCTACGTACGTATGTAGTATGTAACATACATAATATTAAATCGAATTGTTACAGACATTTTATTTACGTATAAAAATTCTGTTTGCATTTCTCGCACCATTTTTTAATGCAAAATTGTTTGCCAGTTTTATTAAAAAACTTAAAAAGACAAACATTGCAATTACAGACTAACTTTGTATGGTCCTACATGACATAACAAATTTTTACTTAGAAAAGCACATTTAACATACCCAGAATCCTAAGAGGTCTGCTATTAATTTACGTAAATAAAATACATATTCCAAACTAGATAATTTACACAACGCTACTGTTTTTATTCAAGAATACTCGTATGTATACAACAAAAAGTTAACTTATGATAGCTATCAATGAGTTGAAATAAATATATTTTAAAAGCGTAGACGAAAATAGGTATTTATTTTAAATCTTAAAAGATTATTTAATGACAAAAAAATCGGTATCGTGAAGGACGGGGAAACGCTGGAGCATGTTCTGTGCGAGTGTCCGGCGGTGGCAAGAGTCAGAAAGAGCTGCTTAGGCAATGGGATACTGGTCTCAGAAGGAGTCTCGGATTTTTGTTAGGAACTGGGCTACACAATAGATCTTAAAGATTGAGATGCGATTATAGCCCATAATGATAATAATAATTTAAAAAAAGGATCGCAGAACGTCATCGCCCAAAACAGCAATGCAAATTCAATGCTTAATAATCTAACATAAAAAGAAGCCCAGAAAATGAACAAAGAATCTGAATAATCTTAGGATGGTGTTTAAATTTCTGATAAAAAGTTACAAACATTCATACTTAATCACTATCTGCTTTTTTTTTGTTCATTCATTCATTCTATTGTGACTACATATTTTTTAAAAGATACTGCATTAAAATTCCAATGAAATGATATTCCAACAGTATGTAATGGCCAGTTTTTGATTTTGTATTTAAAAAATCATTTACTAGGTAAATTTGCTCTTTGCTTTTCCAGAGAAAAGTACACTTCCATCAGATAATGACATTTCATTTTCATAATTGATTTGTTTTTATTTATTTCTAGTTTGGTGCGAACAACAGAATAACTGTTCTTACACTGTATGATTTTTAAATGCATGCATTGTAAATAAAATTAATAATGAAGTCACGTGACGGAACTGGGATTTTCTTTGGAACTTTTTATCATCCATGTTCTGAGAAACGTAAAACGCTTAATTTTGGTATTTTTAAAACACAAGCACACACTGAAGCGTGATGATGAATTTTGCAAAAACTAAGAGTCAAAGAGAAAATAAAGTTGAAATTAAATTTTCTTTTTATTTCAACCAAAATCGAAAAAAATTGGCCTTTTTACATAAAAAATATGATTTTAAAATATTTACTTTAATTTTACTTATAACTGGCGTTTTCTCATTCACATTCTATAAGAAAAACGGAAGCAAAACTCGCGGTTTCCAGAACATGCTTTGCCGTTTTGCAAAACGTTTTTCGTTTTGAAAACGTGCGTTTCTCAGAACATGGCCGTATTCTTTAGTAAAAAAAAGTACGCTTACATTATAAAAAGTATAAAAAAATTTAAGACAAATTTGAAAATTTCAAAAGATTTTTAATACTATTTTTATACCTAGTTTTTAAAGTCAAGTTAAAATTATGTTTAATTTTTAAATACAATTTTGAATCCCTTCAAATCAGAATTCGCACAAAAACGAAACGAAACATATGCAAACGTTTAGTTTTGTAGTTCTTCAGAGTATTATTAAGAAAAACTACAAATCGAAACGTTTGCATTAATTTCGTTTCTTTGCGAATTTTGTTTCAAAAATATTTAGGTGTGTATGCATGTGATATTTTGTAATAAAAAGTGCTTTTACAACATTGTATGTATCACTAAAATACAATTTACATATTGTTATATATGTTTTCAAAAAATTTTATAAGTCTTATTGAAAACTTTTTCAATTTATTTTTTCAAGTTAAGCTTAAATTTAACTTGCTATTACAATATACACAAAGAAAAATTGATGCTGTATGTTTCATCAAAAAATGTTAATTTTTTGTAACTTAGGGCTTTTTGAAAAACATATAAAACAATATCTACGTACATTTGTATGTATGTACACATGTACTCGTATCTCTGTGTTTGTACACAGTATTTTCTTTGACATTTCCTCAAAACCTCAATACATCTTATCGTTCGTATGTAAATACATACATACATATATACAAATGTATTTAGATACATACAAGCACACATTTTTTATTTTAAATACAAGGAAAAGAATAAATTATTATACTGCATAGTGGTGATGACACACTTTAGAATTAAAAAAAATAATAATATTTTTAAAAAAAAATATATTTAATTATTTTTTTGTTGCTGTATGTTGAATTAGAATTATTGTGAGAGATGTAGAAAACAAAAAGAGTAGAAATAGAAACAATATATTTATGTACATAGGTGTATGAGTACTTATTAATATTAAAAAAAAATATTGCTTCTAGAATCTAGAAAGAAATACAAATTCCATAAGAGTTGCCACCAATTTTTATATTAAATAATACTGCCAATGTTTTAGAACTCACACAAACAACTTTTTGCACTAATAATTTTCAATAATCGAACCCAAAAGCTATTTGGCACAGGTCTTTTAGTAATAAAAATATCAATACCTACGACACAACTGGTCAATATAACTATTACGTTATTTACTAAGCCATATTTAAAGCTTTAAAAAACAATATTATATTTTCTGTGAACATACCTACATCCATATGCACATACATAAATAATTTTTTTCTCATTGTTCAAGTAACGTGAGCGGAAATGCAGTGCTTTATCAGTTCTTCCAGACAGAAAAACTACAATCAAAATCTTATTGCTAAGAGAATAGAATATAAACGTTCAGTAAAAAAATTCTAATCATGAGTTAAAAATGCAAATCACATAATTTATTTTAATAATAAAAGATTCACATTATAATTTACACTTGAGACAATATCTGCAATTGTTTGTTTGAAGTTTTGGTCTGAATAATGATATTAAAAAAATAATAATGGCAGATTCCTATGTAATTAAGTATAGATTGGCTTTATGGATTTTACAATTTTAAAATCAAACATTATGAAATAAAAAGTTAGTATTTCTCTAATACTAAATCCATTTAATTTACTAATTTAACATAGAAATGTATGGAAATATATGACCAATGCATCATTCTAATTACGTTTTCTCTTTAAAAAAAAGTTACACAAATATACGCTTGAATAGCTTACAAGCACTTTTTATTAAAAAATACCTATTTCATATGTATATATGTAAAGAAGTGTGACTTTCAAAATGTTTTGCGCCCTTTAGTCTCTACATGAGATAGTACATCTCTTTTTTAACTTAATAACTTTGAGATGCTTTATACTATTAGTTAGAGTAGTTTTGTTAGACTACTGGAATGTTATTTGTTTTGTATTTAGGTGATACATACTTGATGTTAATGTTCTGTTTAAAGTGTTATTATTTGATTGCGACTGTACATTATGACACACATTTTTGGTGTTCACTACGTTAATTAAGGTTATTCCATTGAGTTATCGATGAGCAGTTCCACAAAACTGTGAAAACTCCATGATCCTCAATACTGTATGTTGACATACGGTTTAATTCTTCTTTATTATCGATATAAACCATTTTCGGCTAATTTCTTTGTTTAAAACTTAGAACACAGATATTCCTTATTTCTTCCGATCATTTTTCATAATTTATGTACGTCTGTAGAAAATCTAAAATTCATTAAAATATGCCAATCAATCATGTCTGCATAATTTTGTTATACCTATGTATAAGTAAATTCGTTGTTTGTTAGCCACTCTTAGAATATTCCTAACCAATTCCGGACCAAACTCTGACGTAATGTAATTAACTTGTGAAGTGTATGAACTATTTTCAAATTCTGTAGCAAACGTTTGCTGTGTACCTATATAAAAACATATGTACATACACAGAAAAACACAAATTTATATAAATTCATGCCAGACGGCCAAATAAACTGAGGACGCATAATCTATTTTTATTTATTACTTTACAAGTAAAAAGCACTTATTTTTAACAAAAATATTTCAATACAATTCACAACATTTTTAATGTGTACTTGCACGTAAGTATGTATGTGTTCAAGTAACTAAATAGCAAATTAAGGAATAAAAACGAAATTAATTTATAATAAAATAAGACGGGTCGGTCTACAGTCTAAATCAAAACAAATATGAAAAAGAAATATTTTTCTTTTCAAAACCAGAAATATTCTCTGGCATTAAAAAACTCAAAAAATGTACCTGTACATACATAGTGTAATTATATTAAGTGGACGCAAGTCGTCAGCTGTTTTTTCTTTACACGTGTTTTTTGTTAGACTTGAATAATAATTTTTTTTTCATTTTGCTTTGCTTGTTTACGAAATAATATTTTTGTAGTACATAGTATAACTCAACAATATAAATTTTATTGAAAAGTGGTTTTGAATGTAAAATTTTATTTATTAATTCTTATGCCAAATTTTGTGAAAAATCTTATAAGAAAGTGGGAAGCAACTTTATTTAAGTGCTTATAAGAAAATTTATTTTAAGAAACGTGTTGATTCTGTGCCGCCAAAGCTTTTATATGCAAATTTTTTTAAGCATTGTGGAAAAAAATTTATTGCCTGCCCAATTATTTGTGAAAAATCTTCTAAAATTTTTATAAGAAAGTGCAAAGCAACTTTATTTAAGTGCTAAATAATAAATTGATTAAAAGAAACGAGTTGATTCTGTGCCGCCAAAGCTGTATTTGCAAATTTTTTTAAACATTGCCGCAAACAATTTTATTGCGTGCCCAATTATTTTCGTGTGCAGTGCAAACTCTAAATAAATAAAATTGTGAATATATTTATAAAAAGGGTGGAAAAGGGTCAAAACACTTTTCAAGTGCCCACAGATCCAAATAGAAAAAGGAAAAAACAGTTCAATTCCAACATTTACTCATATGTTCAAAAATAAATATAACACAATGCACTGCACAAATACTGGCCACAAAATTAATTTCTCCTATGAAATTAATTAAAATGTAGCACAAATGACGTCACGTGATGTATTCTTATTGGCTAATAAATAAACAATGTAAACATAACAGTAGAGAAATTTATTATTTTTTTCTTCAAATAGTGGACATGCTCATGGCGTAATATTGTATATTTATTACAACAAAATTGCTAGGAAAAATATTTTTAATGGCAACACTGATTCCTTTATTTTTATTTTCAAGTTTGCAGTGGAAAGTACATAAATATATACAAAACATACCTATATCTATGTATGTTGTAGATACATTGCAACAATAATCGTAGATACACTACTAGCACAAGATACACTCGCATGCACATATAAAAATATATACACACCTATATGTATGTATATGCAAACATATCTACGAGTATTAACCACATGTTTCGTGATATTTTTCATGTTCCGCTGAGTAAATGCAAGTTGAAAAATTTTAGTCTTTAGCTGCTGTGCCAACAGCTCTCTACAAGCAAAATAAAAAGCTGGGTCTGTGAACGACTATAAACGAATATAAAAACGGCGTGGTCGCCATTTATTATAAGTATATTCGTTTCATACTAAAAACAACAAAACGCAATTTTACTAAACCATACAGGAGAGAACTTATAAAACAGACAAAAATATGCATACATATATGTATGTATAATAAACTTTTTTTTTACATTTTAGTTCCCCTGCTACTCCTACTTTTTTAATGCTTTTACCAAAATACCGTGCAATAAATTTGGGCATACATACATACATATAAAAATGCACATATTGATATATGTAGAAAGCGCATTTGGAGGATTTTATACCTAATTATTTTAGCTTTTATCAAGTGTTGTTTTGTAGTAAAAGAGTGCAATAAACAATAAGAGGCAGCTTAAATGTGACAACGGAAGATATTTGAATGTGTACTTACGTATATACATACATATATACATATGTACATAAGGAGACAATAAATTTTTGTGTAAAAAAATAATTTCTTTGTTAATTGAGAAAATTGTTTAGTACAGAGAGCGGTTGCAAAAAAAGGAGTATTTAAAAGAATTATGCTCATATTTTTTGGTATGTAGGTACATACATTTATGTTTTTGAAAAAAATAGAGCCACCCACTCAATAAATATCTTTTAGCTTCTAATCTATAATAGGTATGTATGTATGTACCTATGTCATAAGATAATGATATATGTATGCAGTTTTTGTTTCTCTTTCACCTTATGCATGTACGTATAACGGTATCATTTTCAATAAAATTTAACCTTTAAAACGACAATGAAATGTATTAGTTATAACATTTTCAGGTGAAAAGTAAGATCCTCAACTAATTAAGAAATCAAATGCCATTGTTTAGTACCTAAAAATTTAAGATTGCAGTATTTAAGTATAAATATGATTTCTTTGTAGTCGTTGTTTAAAATAAATAGATAAGCAGGAAATTACGACTTAATTGGCCATGCTAGCGGAATGCATTTAGATGAATTGCACAATGTCCCGAATTTTAGTTAAAACACTGGCAGGAATTAATTCTTTCTAATTATTATTTATGTAAAGTAGGTATGTACATGACATTAATATAAATACATTAGTCTTGGGTAGTACACGAACGAACTATTACCATTGTATTATTCACTTATTTGAACTGAACGAACTAGTCCTTGTTTTGAATTCCTATAGTTCATTTGCTTGCTCTTCATTTTAAATGAGCGACCTATAAATGAACGAACGAACTAAACTAAACGAAAACAAAAACGAAGGAACGAAAGTTTCCAATTTAAAACAAATAAGCTTAAAAAGAGAAAATGTATTATGCATGCTAAAAAACTCAATTTTAAGCTATTTTAAAATTAAAGCTTAAGTTTTTTTTTTGCCATAGTGGCTAAAGTACTTTTTGAATTCGCAAAAAATTCCTTTCAACCCCTATTCGATATGATTTAACATAAAGATCGTTCAATGACAATCAGAAGTATAAGTGATAAAGATACAAAAGATCAAATGATCTAAATGAACGAACTATTAAAAAAACTAAAATGAACTACGGAGCACAAATCTAAAATACATACACAATAGGCACAAAGGTTTTATCAAGAGAACGATATCCACTAGAAAACACTACCTATGTATTTACTACGTATGCATGTAGTTAGGAATATTTTATTGAGAAGAAAAAAGGCTTTGTCCTTAATATCTACAAATTCCAAGATTTTCCTACGTTCCTACTACATACATACATATCTATAGGTATACCTATATGTATATATATATACATATATATGTTATACAATAAGAAATTTATGTATATACTGCTTAAAATAATAAATTAATTTGACAACTGCTCACAACATCAAGGTCAAATGCCGCAATTTTACAAAATACATGTGCATATGTATGCGTGTACAGCTATACACACATAGATACGAACAGAGTATTTATGTATGTGCACACATCGCACCTATTTTTATTGCGATGTCATCCAAATATTGCTCACTTATTACAGAGTAATTAAACAACAAATTAATGCAGGTACATTTGTATGTATATACATATTTGTATATAGGTACCTATCTTATATTTTTACATAGGTATTTACAATTATGAAAATAATTATAATTTTATTTTTCAAATAAAATTACATCATCTTCTTTATTACATCATTATAGAAGAGAAAAAAGCATATATGTAGGTATGTATGTATTTTTTAAACCACATATTAGTATAAAGAAGAAAATGTATTATACAGAATAAAAAAAAACATTTTGATATGAGTACATACATACATACACACTTGCAAGTAGATACATATGTACATGCATACATATGTATAATGTGACTGCAGTTTTCTGAGTATAGAATAAATTGAAACGGAAGAAATTCTATAACGACGACAAAAAAAAAACGAACAAATAAAACAGCGGAAAATGCAAATGCAGTGTTGTTAAGTCATTTATTCGGTGGGATTGAATTTGCCATATTTTAAGCAAAATTGAGCACAAATAAATGGGGAAATGAGAACAAACATATTATAAATAATACCTATGTATGTATGCATGTACCTACTTATAATAACAAAGCTTAAAATATGTATGTAGAAATATTTGATACGAAATTGTACCCTATTGGCACTATTCAAATTTGCAAAGTACAATAACCGCCTATATTGGACAAAATAGGTATTATACAGAAATAAAATATCTACATAATGTACATATGAAAGTGGCTATGTATTATATGTATGTATGTATAATATTCACATACATATGTAACTATATGTTAACTCTAAATAAACAAACATTACAAAAATTTTATATATGTATGTATATGTCGATAGCCATATATTTTTTTACTGATTTATCTATGTACATGGGTATGTTAATTATGTAAATCAGCTGTTAAAAAGAAAATATTACAATGAATATAAAAGTTTTGGTTTTTATCAGGAAATTTATAAAATAGTAAGTAAATAAGTACCTATTTAAGTACATTCTATTTTTGTAACAATATCGAGGCAATACTTGTTACAAAAATATTAGTTAAAATTCTTTAAAAGCTGTCAACCTAATTAGGTATAATGTTTACAAATAAAAAATTTACTCGTTGTATACATATATGTATATAAATTCTTGTGCACACACATAGGTATTTGAATTTTTAAAACACATGGCTTTCGTGAGAGTGATTTTTTATGCTCATTTGGCAAGCTTTACCTAAAATTTGAAAATAAGAACTATCAATTCATCAATATTCAAGGTTAAAAATCTACTAGTTCTGCCATGTATCTATCTTTCAACTTTATATTTCCAGGTTTGCCAATTTGTACGCATTATTGATAAAAAAAAATGTATCATCACTGGTATAGGAGAAATAAATATGCATACATACATATGTATATGAAAAAAAAAAATTGTGATTAGAAGGAAAAAATGGGCGATTATATGTACCAACGGCATGTATTCATACATGCACGCACACATCTGTATGATATATTTACTGCTTCATTTTTATAATTTACTTTTTACTGCAGATCAAGCACCTACTACCTACATACATACATATATGTATCTTTACAAAATAATTTATTAAAAATTACGATAAATACATATGCATATTAATTTATCTTAATAATAATATACATAGGTATGCATGAACATACATACATATCTATTTATCAATCACCTTTATGTGTTCAGTTCTTTAAAACTTCTGTTGGGGTTTAAATAGACCTCAGCTGCTTTTGAAGTAGCGAGAACAATTCAAAACGTGACTTTGTGAATTGAAAGAAGAAAATTTAATTCTACGCTTTTGATTTTAATATCTGAATTATTTATGTAGTTTATAGTTAGGGGACTTCTTTTTGTATCATTATTATGTTGTTTTTGCTGTTTCATAAATAGTGGCAGAAAATAACAGTACATTTGATTAATCGTTGATTATTTAAGCTAATTTTTGCTTTGCATTTAACTTCTTAAAAATATTATGAAGAGAAGAGAACATATAAAATTAAAAAAAAAATACTCTCACACTTCACTTTTATTTTTATTCTTTTGTTTCTATCTCCTTCTCTTGCTTGTATTTTCCCAGAGAGCTATAATTTATTTGTTTTGCACAGAACTCGCTCTCGTAGCAGGTATTACATCGTGTATATTTTTGAATCGTTTTAATTACGAAGTTAGCTTTATCGGGCTTTGTTGTTTTTACGTTTAATAGTTAGATGGAGAGGGTATCTCTATTCAATACGAGCAACGAACAAACGAGCGTTTACATTAGGTAGACAGTTGATTTTTGCCTCAGCGGCGTTACGCGACGTTCAAATTTCGTGCGAAGATACAATTTAACACAAGCAAATCTACGCGATTCGAACACACAAACAAAAAAAACGAACGAATACTTTTCTTAATGTTGCTTCTTCTCAATATTATTCATCCGTTCGTAATTAAAAAATACTGTGTATTTTTTTTTTGTAAATTTCCTACTTTTATAAGAAAAATTAAGTTTTTTTTAAAATAATTATTAATAGAAAAATAAAATCCGTTTAAATAACCATATTATAATAAAAGATTAAAAAAATTCATCACAAAGGAAATAAGTTTTAATTTTTCACACTTGTGAATTTAAGTTTTATACTATTTTATTGGTTGATTGCCTTTGCGTGTGTGCTTCTTTTTGTTAAAAAAATCTGTAAGGTTTTTCAATTGTGGAAATATGTATAAGAAAATTAAGAAATAACTCAAAAATTTGCATAAAAACGTGTTATATTTCTACAAATTTCATTATATTTTTTATATTGCAATTATTTATCAAAATTATATATTTTTGTTCTCATTCCTCTCACGCTCTTTGTCTTTTTCTCTCTTTTTTTTATGTGTTTTTATAAATTTTATTATTTTATAAATTAAGAAAAATATTATTTAAGCGGAGCGAACTTACGACACACAACTGGCAACGAACGACAACGAACACAACGTCGTCGCAAGTGCCATAGCCATTTTGTACTTTAATTTCGTAGAAAGAAATTTTATGTCGATTACAGTGCTGCCAACTTTTCCACACAAAAAAGCGCTACCTGATAAATACAAATCAACTTGCCAAAACAGCTGTTTTTTCCAGAGTAAAACTCGAAAAATATTGAATTTTTTTATGTATAATTTAAGTTTTCGAGTGCCAAGCTTAGGGAAATGAACTTAACCAATAAAAAAAGGTTGAGTCTGATGTGATAAAGAAATAAAAAAAACAGGAATCTTAAAATCGTGTGTTGTAAAGATAAGAAGTCAAATTGGCAACAGTGATTCAAACTAACGGTTTCAGACTTGTATAAATCGTATGTAGTAGTTTTTGGAAAATAATGGACAACTATGTATTTTTGTATGCAAATAAAAATAATTAATTGTAATTGACGTATGTGTTAGTTACATTTTACTATCGTAACTTTCATTTGTTAAAATTTATCACCATTTATAAATTCTCTTTAATATATGTTAATATTTTAATTAAATAAATAAAAGTTTGTCTAAATAAACAATAGAACACAATTGTTTTATTAAATGAGAGCAAAAAAATTATAATCAAATATATATATATGTATGTAAGTATGAATGTACATATTTTACAGTATAAATAACTTGATAAATTAGTATTCTAAGTATAAGTAAACTAGTAAACGAAAATGTAAATTTGTAAAGAACCTGATGTCGCGTGATATTTTAATTGTAGTAAGCCTCATCAATATTTCTGCTTCGCTATTTTTTTTAATGTTTTCCAATCATGGTTGTTAAAACACTAAATTATAAATTTCTACCTTTTTAGCATAGTGCAAAAGTTTAAAGCACTTGGTGCTGCCACTAATTAAAAAATTTCAAGGGAAAACTTTGGAACATAGTTTTTATTCCTCTGGGTAGTTAACATAGTGGTAACTCTATAAATTAGAGATATATTTAACTGAAGGTAGTGTGTTCTTTTGCTATTCCAACAAACACTGTATAAAACCAGGTCAAAAAGGAACGTCTATTGTTTTATTAGTTCTTTAAAATGTCCAATACTACCAAGCTTTTGTAAAAAAGTAAACGTTAATTATTTTCAAGAAAATTACATACATACTTATAATTACACATCACAACCCATGGCCTGTGATTTACAAAATAAACTTGAAGATACTTTAATTACGAAATTCTAATGTTCTGTCGTATTTACCTATTTAACTTAGAAGGAAAATGTATGTGAATGTTAAAATTATTCTCTGTTTTGTAACAATATTGGTTAATGTTGTTAAACCACATGAGTTAAAGAAAGGACAAATCGTATTTGATGGTACTATTAAAAAACCGGCTGATACGGTCTCGAAATCAAACAGCTATAATGAAGAATTTCACGAGGAGCTAGTTGTGCAGCCTTTAGCGTCTGGATTTATAAATACCTATTTTCAATTTACTACAAGATGGCACTATGGAAAAAAGGAGAATTGTAAGTATTCTCGTATATTTAACTTTTTTGTTTTAAAATACCTATTTCTTTGTTTCATTACCTCGACACAATGGTTGGGTGGAGGGAGTAATTTTTTTTATGTTTTCTCTGCACTCTGTGTTTTAATTTTAGGGCGCTGAATATTGCTTCAGCAGACTCGTAAACTTAACAAAAGAGAAATAAGAATTGTTCTCTATAGATTTTAAAATTTTTTTAACTTACAATACATTTTTTATTTAATTTGGAAGCTATATTTTAATTTAATTATGAATAAATAACTTCACTATAAAACGTTGAATATTTTTAGTACACAATACCAGATTAATACCTAGATCAATTGCTGAAATACTTCTCCATTCGGATGTAAAAGAATTTCACATATCTTTAACACAAGGACTTTGGCGTTATGAGTCTTGGGGTTACCCTATTGTCGATAATGCTCCAGGTGCTGAAACTTGGGCTTGGTTTGCTGGTGAAAATTTAACTGATGTATCCGTGGATGATCAGTGGAAAAGCTTAACGAGCATTTTTTCGGGTATATTGTGCGCCTCATTGAATTTTATGGATAAAACGAATACTATAACACCTAGCTATGGATTTCAACCACAATTTGTTGACAGTAATTCTAATAAGGACTTCAAGAAGCATGTGAGATATTCAAGTCTCCCTCGTGAAATAGTTTGTACGGAGAATTTAACACCATGGAAAAAACTGCTACCTTGCAATAGTAAACACGGTTTTAGTTCTCTACTGAATTCTGGTTATGTTCACAATACAAATTATCACTCGTTGGCGATAAAAGTACGTACCTTGTGCAATGCCAAAGAAGAATGCATATTGGAGTTTGTGGAATCGGCAAATTTGGTATATGATCCTAAATTGCTCGGTGCAGCAAACTACTATGATTTCTCTTTACGACGAATGTTTGGACAAGGTTTGAATGGTTATTGCACATTAGCCGATTCCAGCAAAATATATGTCAATTTGCAGACACCCTTGCCATATGAAATGCATCCTTTACCACACTATAACACCACAACCACACGTGGAGGTTATACAACAGAATATGGTGTTTACGATATACAAGCATTAAAAGAATCGCGTCTTTTTAACATAGCTTGGGTTTTACGAATGCCTCAAACAAATGTACTTATTCCATCACCCCCACCATTGCTAACACATCGATATATTCTGGGCTATGGCCAGGAAAAAGGAAAAATTATCACACATATCACCAATACATACTACCAAGAACTGCCCATCATATTGCAGGAGAACATACCTTGGTATATGCCTATTTATATGCATACGCTAAAAATTCGCGATCGGGGGAGTGGTGAAGAACTTAAACCCAAAGTTATAAAGTATCATCCAGGTGTACAACGTGAAAGGCCTTATTATTTGGAGTTGGCCTTCAAATTACCTGGTAAATCTTCAGTGGAAATATCATTTGATTTCGATTATATCTTTTTAAAATGGCTGGAATATCCGCCAGATGCTAACCACGGTCACTATGTGGGCTCTGCTGTTATAACCACACAATTACCTATAGCTCGCAATTACTCTTCTATTCCATTGTCGGGTTATCGTTTTTCTGATTCCTTTAATGCATCACGTAATTCATACATTTTAACATTACGCACGGAAACGTTAATTCTTTCATTACCCACGCCCGATTTTAGTATGCCTTACAATGTCATTTGTTTGGCTTGTACCGTTGTTGCTTTAGCTTTTGGACCTATTCATAGTGTAGCTACAAAACGCATTATTATTGAACAGCATGACACCGAGGTCGGCCAATCGCTGGTTACAAAAATTTTAAAGAAGTTACACATAAAAAAAAGAAAACCTATAACCGTTTCACCAACAAGCGATGTTTCAATTTCAGATGAAGACTCTAAAATGAGCGAACTCTTAAAATAAAAACAGGTACTGATACATAAAACATAAATGTATTTATTATTAAGAATTGAACTATATTTAAATAAATAAATAAATTATATTTATATTTGTGTTTACTTAAATTAAAATAATGAAACGAAACTACATATGTACATACTAATGCTGCATCCACGTCTTTGTGTTTCCGATGACATTTTTCGATTAAGATCTTTTATGTATGTGCACGGAAAATTAGTCTGATTGTCCAAATAAAAAAATAGTAATGGTTTAGTTGATAAATAGGATATACTAACATAATGTGAACTTTTACCACGTTAATTTAATTTCTTTCTATATGCTCTTTTAAGATGTGTTCATTCCTTTTCATTACCTTCATATCCAGACTTTACATTTTTGTTACTTATCAACCTTCTTTTACAAACAGTTTTTTTTTTCAACATTTATGCAAACTTGGCTTATGGGGGTTAAAAAATTTACGATTCATATGTATTTATGCACAACTACTGTATTGCATAGTACACATTTCATCTTTAATCATAGTAGAAATGCTTTTAAATTGGGGAAAAATTTGTTTGAAAATTTTTTTAAAAAAGCCATTAATTGCAACTCAAAAACGTTATACTGGGAAATGGGGTCCTGATCCAGAATATTATGCACAATTTGCAGCAGCAGTAATGTATCCCGACAATATCACGGCAAAATGGAAACTTCCGCCTTGGAATCATCAGATGTATCCAACTGAAAAATATGTACGGAATATGACATTAAACTTTGGTCCCCAACACCCAGCGGCACATGGTGTCCTGCGATTGGTAATGGAATTGGATGGCGAGACTGTTGTAAATTGTGATCCACATATTGGACTTTTGCATAGAGGAACTGAAAAATTAATTGAATACAAAACCTACACTCAGGCTCTGCCATACTTTGATCGTTTAGATTATGTATCGATGATGTGCAATGAACAGTGTTATTCACTAGCAGTCGAAAAGCATGTTAATATAGAGGTTCCAATTCGAGCTAAATATATACGTACATTGTTTGCCGAAATAACTCGCCTCCTTAATCATTTAATGGCCATAGGTACACATTGTTTGGATATTGGCGGTCTTACTCCTTTCTTTTGGCTATGTGAGGAGCGTGAAAAGCTGTTTGAATTCTATGAAAGAGTATCAGGCGCACGTATGCACGCTGCGTATATACGACCGGGAGGTGTTTCCCAAGATATTCCTCTAGGATTAATGCATGATATTCATGCATTTGCTTCAGTGTTTGGAGAACGTTTGGATGAGGTGGAAGATATTTTAACACAAAATAGAATTTGGCTACAACGTACTGTTGATATAGGAGTTGTGTCGGCCGAGGATGCTATTAATTATGGTTTTAGTGGTGTCATGCTAAGAGGTTGTGGCATAAAGTGGGATTTACGTAAAACACAGCCCTATGATGCCTACAATTTGGTTGAGTTTGATGTGCCTGTTGGTTCTAAAGGAGATTGCTATGATCGCTACCTATGCCGTCTTGAGGAAATGAGGCAATCTTTACGTATTATAGATCAATGTATTAATCAAATGCCTGCCGGGGAGATAAAAACCGACGATTGCAAAATTACTCCACCCAATCGACGTACCATGAAAACATCTATGGAAGCTTTGATACACCACTTTAAATTTTTTAGTCAGGGTTTTTTTGTGCCACCAAGTTCTTCGTATACTGCTGTCGAGGCACCCAAAGGAGAGTTTGGTGTTTATTTGGTATCTGATGGATCAAATCGTCCATATCGTTGTAAAATTAAGGCTCCCGGATACGCACATTTGGCTGCTCTAAAGCACTTAGGACGTCATCATATGTTGGCTGATGTTGTGGCGATTATTGGAAGTCTCGATATAGTGTTTGGGGAAATTGACCGTTAGAATGTCTTCTTATTATTTTGTACTGCTATTTTGATCTATTGTCTAACTATAGTGGAAGAAGAATATATTAAACTTTATTACGAATGCCATAGTTGTACTTATAATCGTATTTAAATTCTATAAAAAGTTAAGGTAAGTCATGGATATTCAGATGACACTTATAATAGCGCAGAATTTCCTACTTCGAAGAATATTAAGTTTAATCAGTTATAGATGCACATCAGCAACTCACCGAATAAACTTAAGATACGTTTTAAAAACGTTGATAATATAATTTTTACTAACCTTTCTCATAAAAATCTTGGAATTTTTCTGGATGTTCAGTTCTAGTTGATATCATACAACACAAATCTGAAGAGCTAAATCGGAATTTCAAAAACAAGTTTCCTTTATATTTTTTAAATTAATTTTATTTTTAGTCTTTTTCTTTTTTCTTCACAAAAACTTTTTTAATTATACGGCTAAATATTTCTTTAGGATTAATGCATAGTAAATTGTTATTGATTTAATGGATTATTATTAAAAATTCTTTAAAGTTCACGCATAATATTGTATTGTATTAATCTTTATTAATTTTTTTACTTAACTTTTTTATCGAAAATTATTTGAAATAAAAAATATAAAACAGAAATAAAAACAATTTAAAAAAAATATTTTTTTTTTAATTTTGAGTTAGATATTGTTCATTGCATAATTACAACTAATACTAAGATAGAAAATGCAAAAAAAAATGTTTTTTCAATATTTTAAGACTTAAAACATAAACTTAAAAAGCTAAAGGATAGAGCACACACATGTAGGCAAAAAAAAAGGTAATCGCACGTGAGGTTACTTCCTTTTTTTAGGCTCGCGAACAGAGTAAAAATAAAATTTTGAGAAAGCACAATAGAGGTTATGTGAAAAATAAAAATATCGGAAATAAATAGTTAAAAATCAAATTTATTAATTTGTATCCCATTTATTTGGATAATATTGATTGTAATGCTATTTAAATCTGTCTCAGGACTTCAAAGAAATTGGATTCTATTCTACTTAGTAAAAATTATGTGAAATCAAAAAGTTTTTTGATGCTAATTCAAATTATGTTGTTATTATTTTCAATGATATTCTCCTGTATTTTTAGTACAATAACTACTCCGATCTTTAGAGGATTACTCCCATAGATTCTGGCAAAATATTAGAATACTTATGTTGTAAAAAAATTTCATATGTTCTAACAAGAAATATTTTAATGGAGAATAAGATATAATCAGGGGGCAAATTACAGAATTCAATATAATTTCTATAGAAATTTCGATCGATATTGGACGTCGTAATTAGCCAAGGCTTGCTTCGAAAAGCACATAAAAATATTATTGAAACTTTGTGATATGAAAATAGCAGCCCATTTTTGTCAACTGTATACTAAATTAATTGAATTGATTTGTTCCTGACTAATTTGAAGGACAATTTATATATTTACATATTGAAAGACAATTATAAATTTATAAGAATATTAGTTTTTCACTTCTTTTTCTAAGTAGAAAATAAACAGTCTTTGAATTCTTACCTCCTTAGACCGATTTAGTTTTAATTGTTAACATAATTAATATTATCAAAATAAGTGAATAAATGGTAGGAAAGAGTTTCCTTTTACTAATTCTTCGTGATATTTCGGGCATGATTTAATAAAAAAAAGATCCCGTACGAATACACTTACACAGTATTATTTTGCGATCACTATTTCGAATTCACTCGTGATTAATGTTTAATTTATTTGCGATTTCGCGTTACACGTAAAAATCACGACAGTCGCACTCCTTTAATAAATAGTATAAATTGAGAGATACACACAAAAGTTATAAAAACTTCAAATGGATTTAACTGTGAGGAATTATTTAGCTTTTTCTAAGGCATAAAATAATATTTTCTTTTTTATAAAGCAGTGTAATTGTAAGGCTTTTTATAGTAGTCTGGAAAAAAAATTTTTATCTTTAACAAACTTTCTAGTTTTTACAAATGTACTTGAAACATGTATTTTATAAACTTTAAACAGTAAAATGTTGGCGTATTTATTTATGTTCCGACTGTAATAGTACTAATTATTATTATGCATTAATATTTTAGCGAGCTATATATACGAGTGTTTGTTATCTGTATTGCAATGGCATACAATGCAATTATGTAATTGGCTTTGTGCTAATCTCCATTATGTTTTAAGCTATTTTGTCACAATTTTGAATACTGTGAAAGTAGATATATAATTTGTCACCATTCAAAAACCCTTTTTCGTTACGATATTTTTTTAATTTTTTACTGTGGCGGCTGATTGGTGTAATAGGAATATGCACCAGGTGGTGGACCTTGTGGAGCTCCAGGGGGAGGCATTTGTTGGGTGCCGGCTGGTCGATACCCTTGATACCCCTGAGGCGTGGGTGGTGGATATTGTCCTTGAGGTGGCATTGATCCATAGCCGCCCTGCGGCTGATGATAACCGTGTTGCGGATAACCACTTCCCGGTGGAGGTGGCCCGTAACCTTGCGGTGGCGCACCATAAGGCGGTTGTGGAGCTCCTGGGGGTGGTTGGTATTGGTTTGGAGTCATTGGAGGAGGTGGACCTTGTCCAGGGCCACTATTTCCAGCACTTGGTGGAGCAGTGGTATTTGGCGGTCCAGCGCCAGGAGCACCCGGTTGACCATAAGGAGACGGAGCTCCACTAGTTCCTGTAGTTGGCGGTGATGAATACGTTGACTGCGGACCTGAGGGTGGCGGTCCACTATTCGAAACTGGCGGATAATTTTGCTGTGTTTGTTGTTGCTGCTGCTGTGACGTTGGTGGCGGTGGCCCTGTGACAGGCGCGGGGACTTGTTGAGAGCCGGCTGCCTGTGTCTGTGGTGGTTGTACTGAACCAGATGTTGACGCAGAGCCAACATTACTTGTTGGCGGTTGAGTGGGTGAAGGTGTAGACTGTACACTAGTGGGTGGTGGTTGAGATGGTGGGCCATTTGCACCACTAACTGCCGTTTGTTGATTTGGTGGCGTTGTTTGTCCAGGGCTGGGAGACGAATTATATCCACTTCCGGGTGGAGCATTTGGTCCACCCGGTTGTTGTGGTGGTGGTTGTCCAGCTTGTGGTGGCGGCGGACCCTGCCCTGGATAACCTTGTGGTCCAGGTCCAGCCTGCTGATACGGTTGATATGGCGTTTGAGCACTAGTAGTAGGAGGTGGACCATAACTCCCAGGAGGATTACTTGCTTGTCCATAATTATTTGGTGGTGGACCTCCATAACCACCATAGCCCATTGGAGGAGGCGGACCGCCACTACCGCTTTGTGGGGGACCGTACTGATTAGGTGGTGGTCCTTGGCCTCCGGTTGGCGGTCCATACATTTGTCCTGGTGGTGGCTGTTGTCCAGGGGGCAGCTGCTGATTAGGTGGTGGAGCATATGAACCTGGTGGCCCTTGCTGTCCTGGACCACTCCCTCCATAAGGATGCTGCTGAGGAGGCCCACTTGCTGCAGATGTAGGCGGCATGCCTCCATGTGGTTGATATCCAGTTTGTGCATTTGGTGGCGGAGGTCCATAACCATGTGTTGGAGGTCCATATGGATAACCACCTTGTGGAGCATACTGTGGCTGCTGTTGCGGTGGATAGCTAGGATAATGGGAATGCTGTTGCTGTGGTGGTTGATATGCACCTCTGTACTGACCCTGTTGTGGAGGCGGCGGCCCTTGTTGGGATTGTTGTGGGCCCTGTTGATTAGGACCTTGTTGTTGCGGTGGCCCCTGACCTGGTGGTGGCGCTCCTGGTCCTGAAGGACCACTATTCGGACGTTGTTGATCTAGAATTACATATATATGTGCAATTAATATTTTTATTTAATCAACAATGCTGAAATCACAAAGCTTATAAGTGTTTAAAAGTTCAAAAACTAGACAATAAATAAAATTTCCCCAACTAATACAAAAACAATAAATACATATTATTAAAAGAACACCGGGGCCCTAAGAATACATCCTGCAATCATTCCAAATTGCAGATATAGCCCAATAACTCACGAAATGAAATTAGTAATGAAAGCGATTGAAAACCTAACTGTATATTATACGTGAATGTAAGAAAATGATATAACAGATCAACTCACTTCCTTGAGGGTTATTATTAGGCTGTGGTTGTTGCTGAGGACCGCCTACTGACTGTGGCTGTTGTTGAGGACCTGGTCCAGGAGGACCACCACGATAGGGTCCCTGCTGAGATGGTGGACCTCCTTGAGGAACACCTGGTTGTTGTGGACCTGTAGGAGGAGGCCCTTGTTGAGATTGATTGCCATTTGGAGGCATAACTGGATGTTGTGGTGGTCCTTGACCATACGGAGGCATTTGACCACCAGATGGCGGTTGTACAGACCCATCATGTTGCATTGGTGGCATACCAGGAGCCCCAGGTGGACCACCTATTTGATTTTGACCAGCTGGTGGAGGTCCACCTTGTGGTTGTTGTTGTTGAGGTGGGGGTGGAGGGCCACCAGACCCCATCATACCATGAGGACCTTGTTGATTAGCTTGGGCTTGTAGAATATGTGGAGGCGGCAAGATTTGATTGATGTTCATAGTGGGATCAGCTAGTTGTGCTAAGTAAACAAGATTTCTATGCAAGGCAATATGATACGAAGTGCAATCATACGATTTACCAATATTTTGGAAACTTTGTATAGTTTGTATAATCTTGCAGTTTTCATCAAGAATTTTTTGTATATGAGCTGGACTGGGCGGAGGAGGCACACCACCACCATGCTGGCCTGGAGGTCCTCCCATCATACTATCTGGACCACCTGGTGGTCCGCCCATTACACCCATTGATGGACCTCTTTGCATAGGAGGGCCTCCTGGTCCACCCATGCCCATTACAGGTGGCATTCCAGAAGCACCAGGTCCCATCATACCACCAGGGCCTGGACCCCCTACAACTGACTGCTGTTGAGGCGGTTGCATTGAATTCGGTGTAGTAGACTGCGGAGGTTGCATCATACTTCCTGGAGGTGGTTGACCAGCCGCCTGCTGTTGTGGCGGTGGTTGCGGCGAAAAGACTGCAGTCATTTTACTGGCTGCAGCCTTTTTCTTCCGCTTAGGTGTTTTTTCCTGCTTTTCCACAATTTTGGCTGTTTTTACAACACTTTTAAACAAAATAAAACTTAAAAATTTTGTTCTTTTTTAATTCTCGATAGAGATACACCGACAAACTAATATATCTTATTTTTCTTACTGAAAAATTGCTTTCAATTAGTTTAACGCCTTTGCGGCTTTTGCATATACCCGTTTTATGTCCGGTTTTTTCTGTATCAATAATTTCTTTAAAACTTTAGTAATCCCTTACTAGTAAATTTATATTACAGTTTATTACTACTCACAACATTGTTGGA
Organism: Thelaira solivaga; assembly: GCA_947397855.1. Classification (NCBI taxonomy): domain Eukaryota; kingdom Metazoa; phylum Arthropoda; class Insecta; order Diptera; family Tachinidae; genus Thelaira; species Thelaira solivaga. The sequence continues at coordinate 8,932,197 of OX377612.1, read as the reverse complement.
AAGTTTTTACACAATATTTTAACACGCTAATATAAAAAATTGCAAAATTTTTACAAATAAAAAACGACGCCTTCTTCACACGAGCCTAAAATTATTCGTTTGCAAAATTTAAGTTCGCTTCGTTTTTTCGCGAATTTCGCCGGGACATATGAATGGTGCCAGATGCAGATAAATTCTTAAATAATTTTAAAATTTGTTTTATGCTATTTTTTTAAATACATTAAATATGTATTAGCTAAAAAATATTTTGTTTATTCTCAACATTAGATATATTAGTAAATAATGATAAATAATAAAATATGTTCTAAAATACTCACTGTAATTGAGCTCATCTGATATGAATTCGCTTGACAGCTGATTAATTAATTATTTGATTATCCTCGAAACACTGTATTTTCGGCTTAATACAAATAATAGCTTCCACGACAAAGAACCATTAAAAGTTTAAATGCAATATATATCCAAAAAAAAATTTAATTTACATATCTATTTTGTATAAATTTAGTAAAAATGCAGCCCTGGCACACTTGAATATATGTTTTTTCTGAGTACTCAAGTAATTAGCAACCCTAAAGTAAATAGCATGCAACAAGGCAGAAAAAAAGCAAATTTCAAGCGGGTAGTGGAAATTTCATTATTAATGTTCTAAAAAATATTCTAAAAATATAAAAAATGCACAAAAGTCTATTAATTTTAATACATGTGATAAAATCATAAATTTATATAAAAAAACTCAATTGAATAATTTTATAAAGGTAAACGAATACGATAAAAAATCTCTTAACGAATGTCGACGTCAAAGAAAAATCTTTAAAATTGAAAAGAAAATTGTTGAAAAAATAACAAAACTTAAATGGGAGACAAAAATATAAAACCCAGAGAGTGTCAAAATTTTAAAATTTCATAATACATGGGTTGCAGAGACTTTTTTTTTGGATTTTCGCCAATATTAAAAGAAAAATAAATTACGGTTTTTGTTTTTTGCAATATGTATTTATGTAATTGATAATTCAGCAATTGCTATCATAATTTTGTTTAGCCGCTTTTTTTTACCTGTTTTTTTGTGTATTTTTATCAAGGAGAGAGAGGTAATTAAATAAAGTTGTGTGTGTGTTGTATTCTCTCTTCTAATGCAAAAATTTTAAGTTTGCTGCAAAAGAGCTGCCAACGAATATCATTTTCCTAAATGAACACGTACTAGTCGGGATTTTTAAATTAAAGTTACTAAATTCCTTTAAAAAGTGTGGTATGTAATTTGGTATATAATCTTAACCACACAATATAAAATCCAAAATAATGAACTCTTTAGTAAAAAGTAATGCTTCAAAATTTTTTATACCTTCTTCATCATATACAACAAACAACATGATATGTAAAAATGTATGAATAATTAAAATAACAACAAAGTTTGAGAATATAAAACAATAAATTCTATAAGATCACAATTTTAACTATTTAGTAGTTTCAAGACGTATAGTTTCTTTTAAATGCTACTAAAAATTAGTAATGGCATAGCTAGTAATAGTATAGGTTGTCATAATATGCTTTTAAATATGAAAATAATACATATTAATTTTGGACACCAATACACATTAGCTATGAGTTAGGCCTTATATAAAGATAAGTGTTTTGGAAGTTATTGAATATTTGCGCTAGCTAAAAAAAGTAAAGACCTATCTATATCAAAATTTCAGTACTAAATTTTGTTAGTGTAACCGTTAAGATAACAATTAGCTAAGCAATTTGCTATTGAGTTTTAATATACAATTTTTAATCTACTATCCCGATAATTATTTCAATTCCCCAACTTCGACAATACTGCTTTCTCACAAAATCGTAAAACAACAACAAAAACGCGGCGTTTATCTCTATAAAAACAAATTTAAAAATTTATATGTAACCATTTTTATTTGCAGACTTGTAAATTGTGAGTTATTATGTAGTTTTCTCTGAATAATTTACCAAAATAAAAATATAATTCCATAAGAAAAGTGAATATGAATTAATGAAATTTTGAAGAGCAAATTAAAAACAGTGAAACGTAAATAAATTTGATTATACATACTTAGCAAAAAAAATCAACCTATAAAGAAAATGATTTTTATGTATTGATTTTATTTTAAAATACTGCGTGCAATACACATAACACACATTTATAGTGTTAATAATTTTGTTGTCAACTTTTTCCTCCTCATTTGTTAAATAAACACTTCATTCAATATTTTAAGCGCGCGCTTCTCCTACTCTATATTATCCTACAGATAAATTCTCTTTTAATATTGAACTTAACTTCTCTTACAAAAATTTTGTTTTCCTGAAGTTTCTTTTTTATAAGTATTTATTTACCCAGTAAACATTTTATTAACTGAAGATATTAATTTTTTTTTATAGATACAACCACTTCTAGTTTTTATCTAAATATTCATTTTTGACTTTGGGAATTATATAGTGCTTTAATAGAAGATACAAAACGTGTTATCAGTAATAAAATTGTTGTTGTACATTGGTAAGTTCGAAGCTTACCAATGTTTTCCCTCCTTCAAATGAAATTTCGTGCGTTATTGGTACTATTGTCAAAAGTATGGACTTGTATATGTTTTATGTTCAACCGCCAAGTCAGAGCTGTAAGTATTATTTCTTTATTTGTTTTTTTTTAAGTATATTAAGTTATATGTTAAACTTCTAGTTCTAGTAAATATACCTAGTATATTTAGTATTATTACATTCTACCCTACAAGATTATATTTATCTTCAGGTTATTTTTATTTACTTTTTTTTTAAGAATTAATTTTTTGTTTAATTAGGTCGTGTTCGAATGTAATCGATAAAAAGCACGAATAAATAAATTCTATCGGCCAAGTTCATTAAAATATTTTTGTTTAATAAGAGCTTATTAAACAGTTTTCCTATGGGAAACTGATTTTTTATTAATAATCCTTATATTTATAAAGCATTAGGTTCAATCGCTTAGTTACCTCCTTTTTAGAAAATGTTTGTTCCGAAAACCAAGGTTCTATTAATTGCACTTAAAACCCATACAAATTTTAGTATAATGCCTCACCTAAATTGCTATAAACTAAGGTTTAGTTGCTCTGAAGTTGCGAATTTTTAATTTATGAAAATTATATTTTATTATACATAGTTTAGTATATGTACATATGTAATTGTAGAAAAAAATTTAAAAAAGAAACACTGATATGAACCACTTTAGTTTGTCCAGTATCAACCTGTCAAATATGAACTGTTTCCATTATCACCGGTATCTCGACATCGCCTTAGCATTGTGCACCGTAAAACATTAGTTTTGGATTTGGATGAAACACTTATACACTCGCATCATAATGCAATGCCAAGGAACACTGTTAAACCGGGAACACCCCATGATTTTACAGTTAAAGTAACAATAGATCGTCATCCAGTGAGATTTTTTGTACATAAAAGGCCACATGTTGACTTCTTTTTGGATGTGGTAAGTACACATATGAATGAGTGTAATGAAAAAATAACAAAATTTACTCGTAATATAACTGTTTACATTTTCATTACTTAAAGGTTTCGCAGTGGTATGATTTGGTTGTTTTTACAGCTAGTATGGAAATTTATGGCGCTGCGGTTGCTGACAAACTAGACAATGGTCGTAATATACTACGCCGCCGCTATTATCGTCAACATTGTACGCCAGACTATGGTTCATATACCAAAGATTTATCAGCAATTTGCACTGATTTAAATAGAGTAAGTAATTTTTATAGTTTGCGGTTGTCTCTTATTACCTATTGTTATTTTTATTAATGTTTTTCCATTTTATAATTAAAGATATTCATAATTGACAATTCTCCCGCTGCATATCGCTGTTTTCCCAATAATGCTATACCAATAAAAAGTTGGTTTTCAGATCCTATGGACGTTTCACTATTATCTTTATTGCCCATGTTGGATGCATTAAGGTTTACGAATGATGTGCGATCAGTTTTGTCGCGAAATTTACATTTACATGGTTTATGGTAGCAGGTAATGTTTTTCATAATCATTCATAAATAAAAATATAGTTTGCAATCTGTTAACACCACTATTACGGGAAATTTCTTTTTATAAATATTGTTCTGAAAAGAAAAACATTTAAAATATTTGTTTGTTATTTTTACAGTATATAAAGAAAGAAATGGAGAAAAAAACTTTTTTTTTTGAGTTATGACAATATTCAAGTATATGGGCAATATGTATCTATCAATACCAATCAAAAAATGATGAGTGTTTCTCTTCAAAGTGCATCTTACATCACTTTAAGAAAAAGCGATTGTTATAATTTAGGTGGTGAAGAAGTCATTTTTAACCACGTATGCGATTTTATTATTCATGCGAAAAAATCACAATTATACAAAACCTATACAATTTTAACAAAAACGTCACCGAATATTGTATTTTATAGCTTCTTAGATACACATTTTATTCAGTAAAAATCTTTCAAACAAGAAACTAAAACACCAGGCCAATCAACAAAACCAGCAGTAGGTAGATTTTTTGCGTCTGTATATTTGCTTTTTGGCTACAACTTTTGAACGGCTAATTTTTTTTTATGAATTGGGCTACTTGTCATCTAATTAGTTTTTTCTCAGGACTAGAAATATGTACTTCCAGCATGCAGTTGTGGAGATTTTTTTATTTTTTTCCTCATGTTCTTCTCTGAGTAATTTTTTATTTTCATAATTCTATATCAAGGCAACAGCAATCGTAAAGCTTTTAAAGTTTTTTTTTTTTTTCAATCTGTTATGAATGCAAATTTAATTTTAAAAATTATAAAAAGTTTATGCTGACAATTTTAAAATTGGATTATGTGTTAGGATTAGTTTTATAAAAACAAACGTATTTAAAAATAAAAATAAAACTAAAGCTTTTCCCCTGTTAGACCTATAATATAAAATATTTTATTCGAAAGTGGAAAATTAATATATGGCTGCCTTGTTTCATTAAAAAAAGTTTTATTTAATTTTGTGTTCGTATGGGAAGTAATTCGTCATAAATATAATTTGGGTATTAAATATTGAAAATAATTTATTAGTTAGTTTTATTTGACCTTTTTCTTTTTAATTAAAATGGCTATTTTGTTAATATAATTTATAATTATATCCTGAAGAAGCTACAAAAATTGGAGCGAAATATCGATATAAAAATAAATTTTTGAAAATTAAGACCTCAAGCTTAACAAAATAGCCATTTTAATTGAAAATAATTTTTAAAAATAAGTTATTTACTGCTAAAAAAAATAGTAAATGACCCCTTTTTTTCTTTACAGATTAACAAATTGAAAATTTGGTGCTGTGACACTTAAACAAATTTTTTTTGTTTGTTTCATTACATAAAAATGATGATGTTTATTATTATTTTTGTAATGCTAAGGATTGATTATAAATATTAAAAATATAAATCAAAAAATATATAAAAAACAAATTATAATTTTTGATGAAACATTAAAAAAAAAAGTGAAATAAAAAAATTTATCTAACACTTGACATGTACTCACTTCGCGGATTATGTGAAGGCTCACATACAGTTATTTATAAATAATAATATACATTATAAGAACAACTAGCAAAAACAAAAAAAAACAAAAAAAAAAAAAAAAACAAGAAGAAAAATCGTCATCATATTTTCACTTACTGTAAGCAAACAAAAAATCACGAGAGAAAAAAATACATTTTTTATTTATTAATCGTTTTAAGCGATTAAATATCATACATTACCTTTTAATTTATATAAAAAAAAAAGAATTTGTTTGCCAGAAAAATACCAATTTTAAATATAACAAAATTCATTAAATGTTATTTTCTTTAATTAAGGGCATTAAACATTTTCAAAACTATTATGTTATTTGATTTCATTTTCAATGTGTTTAAATTTCATGCAAATACAAAAAATTAAATCTTCCATTAAACTACATACTTATACTTTACCTTTTTATAACGTCTATTATTATTTTTTTCTTGCTCTTAAGAATTAAAACTTTTGTACATTTATTTGTTCTTTATAAAGCTGTTTTTTTTTACAAATTATTAGTATTTAATTAAAAAGGCTATAAAAAAATAAGAACATACATGAAACACTGAATTTTTTTTTAATAATTTAATTAAAATATAATATTTATATATGTTGATTATAATTTTTTTTTTAATTTTCCTTATATCATTAAATACAAATTACAATTAGACATTAGAACTGTAAGAAAATTTGACCTTCAAAAAGTCCTATTAAAAAATGTATGTAAATTTGAGAACAAAAAAAAATTTAAAAGATATCGTACATACAGTAAGTTAAGAAATTGTTTTTACAATAAAGAAAAACAATAGTTTTTTTTTTTAAACTTTATTGTGAAAAATTTGGTATTTTTATTATGCTGTGAAGTGTTGGAAAAATTTCATAATGACGGCAGCTACAGCAAATACATTTGCAATCTTCAAATTGATTGACAACAAAGCCGGTGTAATAATTAGGTAACGTTGAAACGTCAACTGAATGTTTCTTTTCTTACATAAATAGTTGTATGCAAAAATCCAGAAATAAATTGAAGAAATTTTAATGAGAAACTAAAACACCAGGCCAACATAACCAGCAATAGGTGAATTTTTGTTTTTTAGTTACAACATCCTGCTGCTGAAGGGAAAATGGGATAACTGTCATATGTTACTGTTGCTGTCACATGCCACATTCAATTTGAATTAAAAAAAGTTTTAAGTTTTTTAACGTTCAGCCAGTGAACTATAGCCCATTTCCCGCTCTGCTACTTTGTGTACGTGTTGTTTCAAAATATTAATCCGTTCAAAAGTTGTAGCAAAAAAAGGTAAAAGTAGACAAAAACACCAGATCAATCAGAGATCTATTTTTTTGGTTTTTTCTTTATAACTTTTGTAACAAAAATACATTTCCAAAAATCCTTTTACTAATGGTTCCTCCAAGTTACTTTAATTAAATTCTCTAACAATGAATGCTACCGCAGAATGTAATGGATCAATATATTTTAGTGAAACTTTCAGTGAATTTTAGAGCTTGAAATGGGCTATCTGCCACATAACACTGATGCCACATCCAATTTGTTTAAAAAACGTTTTGCCGTTGGGCCGATTTGAAAAAGAAAACTGTCTCGAGTCAACAATAGCCCATTTCCATAAATTTCTTTAAATTTGCAACCCTCAGAATACAGGTAAGTTAATAATACAGCACATATACATATTTTTGGTAGCTATTTTTTTAATCGTAATTATGTATTTGCAAAGATTTGGAATTAATTTCATTATTAAAAACACCATAGAAGTTTTTAAAAACTGATAAACATTTCAATACTACAATATAATCTACATATGTATTTTCTTAATTCTAAAAAAAAAAAAAAAATTTGAATACTAAATTCACAATGTAAATGGTATATCTTTAAAATCAGGATCATTAGTTGGTTTAACGTATACATCACCATACTTAGCCATGTATTTCTTAATAAATTCTCGTGATTTACTTTTAACTGATTCCGTAACAACTAAAGTCTGACCAACGGACTCACAATATTTCAATTCCTTAATCATAACAAAATGGGTTAACTGCAATTAAAATTTTTTTAAATAAATCACAAGTTAAACGATTTCTTTTTTAGAAAATAATTATTACCTTGCGTGCCAAATGACTGAAATCTTCATTTGACTGTATACGACCTGCAGTACAAGTGTCCTTAAGATAAGGTTTTAAGTGATGCACAATAATGCCAGCAATTTCGCAACGGAATTTTTCCTTGGTTTTACGATATTTAGCATCTTGTTCTCTGGGTTTTCTAAAATGAAAATAAGCTGATGAGAGTCCCAGTAAATGAAAATTATTTCTCTTACCTTTTTTCTTTCTTTTCCAATTTCCTCTTTTTGTATTCTAGTTTAGCGATATGTGTTAATGCTGCTGACGAAGATGTTGATGTTGAGGGTTCACTTAGATCACGATGCGGTGGTAAAGGTCTTTTCAACTGTCTTTTAGTGGTTAAAGCATCAAATTCATCGACAATTTTATCTCCCTCAACTATTTTATCTATCAAAGGGCTATTAACTTCTGCCTTAAGATCACCTTCTTCATCGGATGACAAAAGATAATCTTGTATGGGCAATGTTCCCAATTCTTCCTCGTTGGTAGTATTTGATTTATTTGGATTTGGATTTGGATTTGTTTGTTCTGTTGTTATGCTGCCTAAAGTGCACATGTTAAGTGATGTTTGACGCAAAGCTTCTGCTCGTTTACGACGTATTTCCTCTTTACGTTTACGTATTTTTTCTTTATTTTCTTTATATTTGCGAACCTCTAACTGGTTATAAATCCGGTCTTCTTCACGACGTGGCTAAATAATAGCAAAAGCGATTATTATTATAACTTTGTATTATTTGTTTATAGAATTTAAAATTTTAAATACTTACACTAATGGGACGTTCATCAACCAAGCGTTGATAGCGTTTTTGACGCCGTGTTTCAACTTTTTTATCGATGTAGGCTTTTAATTGACTAGCATCCATGCCAATAAGAACGTTATCGTCATCGTCACTACTGTCTTCACCGGGCGTTGTGGTAAGTTCATTTTCAGAATCATCTTCGCGTAGCTCCATCTCACATTGTTGAAGTTGAGCGGCTGACGGCGGTTCCCATTGAGATATACGATGTTTCATATGATAATAGTAGATTTTGCCCTGCGGTGTAATTGAATACTTCCATTGGGGTGGTAAATTACTGCATACGGCTGGCAATTGATAATCATTGGGGTCAGTGGATTGGGGCTTAACGGGCACTTGTACATGTGTATAGCTAGGAGGTGTGGGTATTGGTTTGCGCTCAATTGAATACCATTGACCCGTGGCGGGATTAACACAGAAGGGTATATCTTGGGCACGAGTCTTTTTAGGATCCAAGCCAAAAAATCTGCATTTGGTTTCAAATTCTCGACGTTTTTCGGCTAACCGTTTCTCAGCCTCATCTCTGGCCACTTTAGCAGCAAACATTTCACGTCTCTGAGCTTTAGACAAATTTTGTACATTTTCTGGTCTTGGAATGGCGGAGGAGGATCTATGGGAATTTCCACTGTTGGGTTTCACAAAACGATTGGAAGTGTTGTTTGTGGCATTCAAATCGCGACCAAAGCGATCTCTGCGATAGCGATCAATGGCTGTAGTATTTTCTTGTGTTTCAACATTGGCGGCATATTGCCTATCAGCTTCACGTTCGTGCTCTTTCATTTGTTCTATCCTTTCCTTTTTAGGTATACGAAATATCTCGGGTAGTCCCTCCCAAGTGCCAATAAGTTTTAAGGCTAACTTTTGTAGTTCAGCCATTTCGGAACCATCTTCAAAGTTTCCAGACCCTTCCACTATAACATCTTGCGAGTTACTATTACTGCTGGAGGAATCGTCATTTGGTGAAAGATTCGTATTATTGCCACACCAATTTCGCACAACCTGCATTACTTTACTATCAGTTAATACCGTTTTGTTCGCTATGGGCAAAGTGTCCAGGGTTTGTAAAAGAGACAAACGTATTTGCATATTCCCAGCGTCTTCACTCATCCAACCATGCAACAAACGCAAACCATGATAATCCAAGAATAAGCGTCTGCAGGGGAAATCTCCTTTACGAAGTATCTCAAGCAGATTCAGGCGAGTTTGAACCAATTTAGCTCTTACCATCAGACGTGATAAGCGCAAAGTATCAGATTGATTTTTGAGGCCACATTCTTTTAAGAATTCAACTTCGTCTTCTATATCGGGATCCTCCAAGAATCTGATTTTGTTCCTTGAGGAGGATTCCTTCGATTTCTTTTTCCGCTGTAACTTTTGTTCACGTTTATTTTGCTTTTGTTTGGCCGCAACTTTTTCTGCCATTTTTGAGAGCAGTTTTTTAAATTTACTCTTTGAATCTTCTTCATTATCAGATTTATTTAAGTCGTGAATAGATTTGTCATCATTTGTTGTAATTTCTCCGTGCTTATCTTTTCCCTCTAATAACTGTAACGGTGCCAGCTCAACTGCTGCTTGGGCTGCAGCCATTTCCAATTGTTTTTGTACTTCTTCTGGATCGGCAACACTAGCATCACTGTCTTCATCATCGTCATGCACTAACAGATTTGAAGTGTCGGCCTCTTCTCCTTCCTCTTCATCATCATCTTCTGATTCATAGTCTTCGTCATCCAATTGTTCACCTTCATCGGAAGTAGGTTCTTGACCAATCCAGCCTGTGCAATTTGTAGATTCACAATAGCAGCGCTGAGCTTCTCTGCCATATCTTTGATACTGGTAGTTAAATGTAATTTCCTCTCCTGGCATTATTGACTTCCTACTGTAGAAACCAATCCTTAATTCGCCATTTACAGTCCATTTTTGTGTTTCAGCATTCGGGTCACAAGAGTGGTTAATAAATCTCGATATATTTCCTTTAATGGTGGCATCAATAATGGCATCACTTCTTAAAGCCATAAAATAGTAGTGACGATTTTTGTCTTGAGAATACATTACACGACGTTTTTCAAACTCTTCGGTGTCTATGACTTCACCCACATATTCCATAATAAATTCGCCCGGCAATATTTCTATATCGGCCAGTATGCCAAAGCCCTTCTTCTCAGTACGAAACACCCGACAGGGAGAACACAACAACTTTTGAAATCTTTTGTTTGTGCAACGTTCCTTTACATTACACTCGGGGCCACATTCAATCATAAGCAAACGATTAAGACAATCTTCACCACAGCCAAGCTCCCCTCGTTCTTCTTCCTCCTGTGTCAAAAAGCAATCACAAATCATTTTTCTGGCCTCTCTACTGATTACACGTTCACATAAATAGTCATTTTCCTTAATGACCTGAAAATTACTAAGCCGCTCTTCCATTTCTTTAAGAAACTTGGCATTTTTCGCTTCCACCTCAGCCAAATCTGTAAGATGATCATCTAGGGTGTAGTGGGTTTTTGTCTCTACATCATCTTTAATAGAGAAACGTTCTTTATCTTTAACCAAACCTCTGCCAACTAATGCTTTAGGGGTCTTTGTTATAAGTTTAATACGGTGGGATCTGCGAACACCACAATATTCATCAGGTGGTGACGATTCTGTGGATGTAGGACTTTTGGGTGGAGGTGTAGCACTTGGTGTATTTATGGGCGTATAAGCAGGCGTTTCAAATGTATTAAAGATTTCTTTAGAGTCTTCGCTATTTACTTTTACTGATTCGTCGGCTATTTCAGTGCTCTCAGAGGGTTGCTTGCTTGGTATAACATCATCCACACTGTCCTCATTTAGTTTGTAGTCTTTCTTTAGCAGATTAACACCATCTGCTATAAACTTTTCAATATCTTTTAAAGGATCTGGATCTTCTTCCACAGGAGTTAAACAAGTTAATTTAATGACTTCATCTACCTCTTCATTACATGCCGATTCACCACTGTTCTCTGGTGGTGGCGGTGTGTTGCTACAGAGTGCTATGCCAAAACTGGTTTCTGTTTGGAGAGGCTCTTTACGTTTTTCTGCATTATCAGCTAAAGCAGCTTCAAAAGCTTCTTTTAATTTCTTTTGACGTTTCTTTTTCGCCAATTTTTCATCCACAGAATTGTCCAAAGTGGTGTTTAACGAATCACTTTCAGATTCCAAAAGTTTTATATTTTCCACGTCAATATCCTCATCATCAGTTCTAGCACTGGTATCTTTTTTGTTTTTCTTTTTAGAGGTTGTTGCAGTAGGCTGTACAGCTTGAGTCTCTGGTTGTTGATTTTTAGGTTTTCTGCCCCTTTTCGAAGGTAGAGGTGTAGCTGGCGCAGCTTTTGCTGAAGTTTCATCTTTTGCCAAGTGTAATAATTCCTCAGCTTCATTTTTAATTTTCTTTGTTATTTTCTTGCTCTCTGATTTACTTTCACTTTTACTTAACGATGAATCCCGTTTTTTTGTTGGCTCCTTAGGATTTCGAACTTCCGCTTCTTTCTCGGCGCAAGTAGCAACATTAACTAGTAAAACATCTTCTATGATGGCTTTTGTATCACGTTTTTTGTTGCATTTTTTATTTGTTTTACTCTCATCAACATCTTCTATAGGTTTCAAATATACTTTACTCTCTATTTCTGATACTTTAGAATCTATTTCTAACTCAGTTGAATTTGTTGAAGCAGTTTCTTGCAATTCAATTTTCAAATTTTCTTCTGTAAGTATTTCCACAGGTTCCTTTTCAAGTTTAGAGTCGTTTGTCTGCTCGGCCTCTTTTGTAATAATGGAAGGCTCTTTTTTAATTTTTAGTGAATTTTCATCTTCTAGTGGCATTTCCAATAAACGATTTTTTGGTTTACGACCTCTTTTAACCAATGGTACTTTTGTCGCTTCAATATTAACTAAATTTTCGGTTGGACCACCGTCTTCTTTCGCAACAATTGTTTTGTTATCTTGTGCAACGTTTATTGAAGACTCAACTGGTGTTACAACGATACTAGAAACCTGCATTTCCTCAATATCAGTTGTTGGTTTCTGCAATTGTATTATGGATTCTGTAACTACTTGTGGCTGTGGCTCAATATTTACACTAAAATCGTTTAAACTTTTTTCTGATTTTTCATCTATTGCCTGTTCCTCTGCAATTTCACATCCTTTAGCGGCTAAAACTGCTTTTGCACTTTGTGCAGCAATTTCGGCAAATGTTGCTTCTAAAGTTTTATTATGTGCAGAATCTTCGCCACGACGACTTCGTCTTTCATAACGTCTTGTTACTTTTTTAAGTGTTAAAGGCGATGAAGAGCTTGAACTTGTTGGAGATGGTGTAACCTTCTTAAGAGTTAAAGGTGAAGATGTATCAGAACGTAAAAAATTAGTGGGGGATGGGGACAAATGCGGAGATGTTGTTCGTGCTTCTTGTTGTTGGGATTCTGCGATTACCATTTCTGCTGTTCCTCCAATTTCATGCTCATTAGCCACCAAATCAACGTTAGTGCAAGGTTTATTAGCTTTCAATGCAGCTTCAGTATTTGATTGAACTGTACGCAGGATATCCAATAACGTATTTGTTTCAATGCTAACATTTTTTATTTGCGAACTTAAAAGACTTGTCTCTGCTTGTTCCTGAGAGCTAATATTCTCTTCTCTAGCATTAGCCTCATCAAGTTGTTGCTGAGACTCTAAAAGTTCGGTAGGTTTTTCTATTTCTTTAACCTTGACATCTTCTATGGATGTAATATTTGTATAAATTTTCTGTGGTTCTATTGTCTCTTCTGGAACTGCTATATTATTTTCATTATTACTTTCAGTTTCCAAATCAAATTGCGGACCGTAAAGGTTTCTAAAACGTGACTTTCTATTAAGACGTTTATCCACCACTTCTCCCTTTGTGAACAAAATTTGTTCCTTTTCTTTCTCTAAAATCTGTTCTTGCTCAGTATCCGTACATTTTACAGTGAGTTCATCTCTTGCTTGTGACTCAATTGTTACATTTGATTCTTGCAAAGATATAGACAATTCTGCACTATAATCAGAAATAGGTTTTGTTGAAGGACTTGTAGGTGAATATTCATTTGAAGATATTTTTCCAAAAGATTGTGAAGTTACAGAAGATATGACTTGTGTAGCTAGTATCTGACTATTTGTTGGATTTTCTACAGATAAATTTATATCCCCTAAAGATTCTGCAACTGCTTGTTCTGTAAGCAAATTTTTCGATATTGATTCTGTAGCACAATTTTCAGAGTTTTCATTTGAACTTAATGATTTAGATAAACATTTTTCGACATTAATTGGTGGTGAAGTTTTTTTTTTACTAATGAATTCCGCCATATTCTTAACAGCTAAGATGCCCTCAGACGACGTATTAGATTTATTGTATAGTGTTGACTTGACTTCTACACTACTACTTTGTGGTTTTTGCTCTTCCAAATGCAATAATTTCTCAATAGATTTGTTCTCTACAATATGCCTTGATTTTACTAAATAATCTTCATTATCGGTTTTAGGATCACTTGACTCCTCAACAGTTGTGTTTAAATCTTCCTTTGTAATAGAGGCATCGATTTCACTTACGCCAATTTTATCTTGTTTAGAAGAATGTGCTGGACATTCTCTTAGAGTAATTGATTCTTCTGTAGAAATATCTTCTTTATCGCTTTTACATTTGGTAAATATTTTGTTGTCAATTGTTGCTGATTTTTTACTAGAAGTTTTTGTTTTGTCTTTAGTAGTGTCCAAAATTTTATCCTGCATTATTTCTTTTTTGGATTTTTCTGAACATTCTTCCAAAATTATTTCTTTTTCTAATATTTTGTTTGTAGTTATCGTGCATTTGCTAGCGGATGCTAATGCTTTATCTGTTGTAACGAACTTTTCTTGATCTTGAGTAGAAGTTTTAGCATCAAATTCTTTTACTTGGGCAGATTCACTTGCAGAGGCTGCTGTAAAATCTTTAGTAAACACTTTTTCTTTTATTTTATCATTCGCTTTTTTAGTTTGAAATTTAGAAGCTTTAGTAGCTAACGGTTCTGTATTATTTTTACTTTCCGTTAATACAATTTCAGATTGTATTAAAGCTGATTTTTCACTAGGCATTTCAATTTTGTCGTCAGAGCGTTTTGAAGTTTCCAATTGCAATGATTCATTCTTTTGCGAGTTAATCTTCATAAATGTTTCTTTTTCGCAGTCATCCTCACAAGTCTTTAATTCATTTTTCAAATTATCTTCAGTATTAGCTTCGCTATTAGTTGAAGCGATTTCGTAGATGAATTCCTCATCGGTTGCTGGAGTTTTGTTAACAATATTCTCTAACGTCTTGGGAAATATTTCACATTTGTGTTCATCAGCTGCATATTTAGCAACTTCTTTAGGGTTTGTTACTTTAACTTCAACATCGGCAATTGTACCTCTTAAAGTCTTTGTGTCTGTTGTAAAGAGTGCTTCCTCTTTATCCTTATTTTTATCAGATATACTGTCACAGGATTCATTGGCTTGTCCATCAGTCAACATTTTATTTGTCATACTTAAATTATCTTCGTTGGATAATTTAATAATTTCTTTTTCTTTATTTTTTATAACTTCAGCTGCTAGATTTTCCGTTTCATATGTTGTTTCTTCACTAGGCATTAGTATTTCAATAGCCTCATTTTGTTCTTTCGCCGCCAATGACTCCTTTTCAAATTGTTTTTCAGTATTTTGCTTTGGTGATACCGTTCTTGTAGATTTTTGTACTTTTTTATTATCTACTGCCTCATCGCTTTGATCAATTTCCAATTCAGCACTTTTATCTGTACCAATTAATTTTGTATGTTTAGAGGATTCATTTGGTAAGAATTCAAATTCTTTCTCAGACGATTTTTGTTTTTCAATTTCATGTTTCACACTGCAGGTTTTATTGTTGCGATTTCTCAACGATTTTCTTTGCACAGTTTTTTCTATTGTTGGAGAATTTTCCAGATTTGATGATTCATTTGATGTAGAGTCCGTAGTGTCGCAGACTATTATATCATCTGAATCTTGTGAAATTTCTTGAGTGCTTTTCATTAATTCCGATGATTTATGCTTTATGTTTTTCTTTGTAAACGATGCTCCTATTTTTGTAGTTTCTTCAGTGGGCAATGTAATATTTTTCTTATTAATTTGTTCTTCAAAATTGTGTTGCACTTTATTATTGTCCACATTTGGAGTTCTTTGCAAGCAATCATAAATATTTTTAGTCACATTCTCGTTTTCCAACGTTTCTATGAATTTTTTTTGCAGTCTTTTTGAACGTTTAGCCATGACTGGCGGCTTCCTCTTTACAATATTTAAATCATTAAGTTCTTCAGATGTTGAAGTTTGAGATGAAGTAGATGGACTTTTTGGTAAAGAAATGCGTTTGATTGAAACTCTTAGTTTATCGCCAGATTTGTATGAACGTGGTGATGAAGAAGATGTTGTAGAAAATGGTTCAGATGAGTAAGAACTGTGTTCAGAATTATTTTCAGATTCGGAGGAGCTAGAAGTACGTGATAATATTTTTGTTATTTTCGAGCATGCTATTGGGTTTTGTAGTACCTTTTTTGTTAAAACCTGAGTATCGCTAATTGTAACGTCAGTATGAGCTGTAGTTTCTGAAACGGAATTACTGGATTTCAAAAACATATCGGGCTGTTTAATTTCATTTTCGATTTGCGATATTTTATTAATATTATGTGATTTTATAGAAGTTTCCGCGCATGTGGTTTCTATACTTTCTTTTTCATGTTGCTTGGTAAAATCGAATGTTGTTTCTACTACATCGTTTTGTAGTTCAATCTCAATCTCACCAATATTAGCAGGAGTAGGTTGCATGTCTTTGTCGACAAACATTATATTTTGATTACCCAATGGTGGTTTATTAGTACTAAAATCAACTATTTCCTGAACATCCTGGCATGCAGTTGTGTTTTGTTTGGATGTAGATTTTTCTATAGTATCTCGTTGACTCCTTGTCATTATTTCACTTTTGTTTTCAATTTCTTTGTTTTTTGGAAAATCAATGGAAATATTTATTTCTTTTTTAGAAATAATTCTTCCGTCATCTTTGATTATTTTTAATATTGATTGATCCATATTTGAAGTAGTGTTTTGTATGTCTTCTATTTTAACGATATTTTTTGTTTCAATTTTGGCAGTTTTTAAGATTTCTAAATTACTTTCTGCAATTTCTTCGAAAGCAATATTTTGAGCATTTGTTGAAAGAATTTGTTGTTTGTCAACTTCTTCAGATATTACCACTTGTGTTGATTGTTTTGGAACTCTATCCGCTTTAATCAATTTAGATTTTATGTTTAATTCTTTTTCTTTAGTTTCTAAATTATCATCTATTTTTGTCTCCAAATTTATATTTTCATCTAATGAAATTTTTGCTAGTAGTGGTGCATCACAACTTATATCATCTTTGTTAGTTTGAAATCCAGCAAAATTCCCATCATCATCCGATTTTGTATTGTCTGACCGCAAAGTATCAACAATTTTATTTGTTTCTTGTTTGTTAAATACATTTTGTGCTTGATATCCTTGCTGTGAAGAAAAGAGTGGAGTTTTCACTTTTATATTACGAGATTCTTCTTCCTTGCTAGTGCTGGACTGTTGCTGTTGGGCAAGACATGCCTTATATTCCTTCCAATTTTTGGCTTTTTCTGGTGTCATTTTTTTCTTAGTAGATTCCTCTTGTGGATGAGTTTCCGCGATAGTTTGGATTTTAGTTTTAGCTGGTCTTCCTCTTTTCTTCTGCTGTACAACTGAAGGGTATGTCATTTCTGTAGTTTCTATAGATTTAGAAAGAGTTTTACGTTTGGTCGTTGCCACTGAACAAGGTGAATTGCTTTCGATTTGTGCCACAATAAGACTAGTAGGCTGTTTCGGTTTGATCAATGCATTGCTAAAAAACTCCTGTGCACGATTTAAGCGTCTAGCAGTCGAAGAACCAGGGTGACCTACATCTTTGTTGTCATTGGCCTTTCCAAGTAAAGGTGGTATAGGCAATGGTGGTGGTGGTTTATGCTCTTGTGAAATAGAATAACGTCGAAATATAGCAGACTTTTCCAAAAATGTTTTTTGTTTTGACAATAAGTCTTCTTGTGTTGAAGATGTTTTGGCGTTGGCTGTTTCAATTCCCCCTGTTGTGACTGATTTCGAAGTTGTAGGAGCATTTGAGTCAATTCTTGCTTCAATTTGTATCTTGTGGGTTTTGCGATTCTTATTTAGTAAATCTCTAACATCAAATTTAATAATTTTTTTACGCGAACTACGTCTACATTCAGGTGCATTTGTCGTAGATGGACTTTCTTCTAGTGTGGGAGAAATAGCAACGGCAGACACTTCCATGACCTCATTATGTTCAACATTTCGTGTTGGCGACTTTTCGTTGCTATTCGTATTTTTTGCCATTCGACCACCACGTTTACGTTGATTTCCAGTCAAATCCATTTCTAAAATAATAACATCAATTATAATAAAGTACTCTTTGAATTATATTTTAGGACCACCTTTGAATTTTAATATGTTTTCATTGTCTCAGTTACTTGTGCATGTGTGTGTGTGTATGTACATCCCTATATTACATGTATTCAGATATTTACGTTATACAAATCGTATTAATTACTTACTTAGTATTACAGCATCTATTATATTTATTTCCAATTTTTTAATCAATTAAATAATTAATTTTTCTCTCATTTACTTGTAGTTTAATGTATACATAATTCCCTTGCAAACAATTTTTTCGGTGCGAACGATAAGAAATAAAACAGCTGTTTAAAAATTATGCACGAATTGAACATGCGTCAAGTTAACACTGATAAAATTATTTCTAAATCGTATATTATTTAGCGTTTTTGGGAATGCCCGGTATTTTAATTACATTTGAGAATAAGGAATTATCAGGGAAATTTTAAATTCCCAGTTTCTAAAATCTTCGAGTCATCAACTTTTCATACTTCTTTTAGTGAATATTATAAACAACAAAATCCACGCTCTGAGATTCTTCAAAACCCCTCCAGTATAATTACTCAACAGGTATTCCCATTTTATAATAAATATAGTAGCCAAAATATTACACTTGTACTAGCTACTAATTAAAAAAAAAAAGCCGGCTATACACATATATCACCAATTTAGTGATATATACAGATGTAAATGGCCTGATATAAAGTTATCTTGATACATTCAAAATTTTCTGAAACAGACGCTATAGCCTCCGGAAAATCGACATACCTACCATCATATTAAAACTTTGAACTACTGAAGATAGCATAAAGATTCGAATTGAAGTTCTTTCCTCTTTTATGATAACTTTTCATATACATACATACATATGAACATGTTTTTACTAGAAAGTTTTTAATATATACATACAAATATGTATTTTTTTTAATGTTAGAAATCAAAATGGTATAATAAATAGCATTGGAAACTTTATAACAGAATTCGGCAAACTAAAATGATTAGGCAATTAAAGTTATTTAATAAATTAAAAATTCAAGTTATTCCAAACATCGTTCATTAGTAATTATTGCTTTTCTTCTTCTGAATTATTCAATTCTGCTGGAT
This sequence comes from Thelaira solivaga, assembly GCA_947397855.1. Taxonomy (NCBI): domain Eukaryota; kingdom Metazoa; phylum Arthropoda; class Insecta; order Diptera; family Tachinidae; genus Thelaira; species Thelaira solivaga. Next base: position 8,913,148 of record OX377612.1, on the reverse strand, counting down.
GGGCACGGTTGGGATCATCTGGCTTCATAGCAGGAAACAATAATACCTCCTGTATTAAAAAACACAACTGTTTACTATACAATTTCTTAAATGAATACCAAATTAAAACAAACCTTGATATTATTGGAATCAGTAAGGAACATGGTTAGTCTATCTATACCCAAGCCCCAACCACCAGTGGGTGGTAATCCATATTCTAAAGCTGTACAAAAGTTTTCATCGACTAACTGCGCTTCGTCATCACCAGCTGCCTTATCACTGGCCTGCTGTTCAAAACGTTCTCTCTGTACCATGGGATCATTTAATTCGGTATATGCATTACAAACTTCTTTTTTCATTACAAACAACTCAAAACGTTCTGTTAGGCCAGGCTCATTACGATGATATTTAGCTAATGGAGACATAATTTGGGGATGATCGCATATGAATGTAGGATTAATACAAGTCTCTTCAATAAATTCGCCAACTAATTTATCTAACAAACGTGCCGTCGTTCGAGGAGCAGAACATTCAACATTGTGTTTAATACACAATTGGGATAAGAACTCATTAGCTTGCTTAGTGTTGAGTTCAGTTGCTGGAGGAAATTTCACATTCAGTTTCTCTTCCAGTGTCTTAATCATACTGACTCTTCTAAAGGGTGGTGTAAAATCGATTTCTTCCTCGGATCCTTCCAAGCCTTCAGGATGGTACTTTATTTTGTAAGTACCGTGTATAGCCTTAACCATTCCCGATATCATTTGTTCAGTCATTTCAATAATATCATGGTAATCAGCATAAGCCATATAAAATTCACATGTTGTAAATTCGGGATTATGGGTTAAGTCGATACCTTCGTTACGGAATTGTCGGCCGATTTCGTAGACTCGATCTAAACCACCTACAACCAACATTTTGTGATATAATTCTGGAGCGATTCGCATATATAAATCCATATTTAATTCATTGTGATGTGTAATAAAAGGTTTTGCTGTAGCTCCACCAGGAATCATGTTCATCATAGGAGTTTCGATTTCAAGAAAGCCCATACGGTCCAAAAATTGACGCACATAAGAAATTATCTGAAAAAAAAAAATTAATTTAGATACTCTGAATATTTAAATTTATTTTTAAAACACCAAATACAGTTGTTTATTTCATTAAAATAATCTTACCTTTGCACGAATCTGGAAAGTTTCACGAACTTTATTATTCAATATTAAATCCAAATAACGTTGGCGGAAACGTGTTTCCTTGTCTTTTAAGCCAAAATGCAAATGAGGCAACATATGCAAACATGGTGACAATAATTTGATCTGAAAAATGATTAAAATAAACGTAGGTATTGACGTGAGTTCTAAAATAATTGTTAATTATCAATTTGCAGTGTTAGTTTAAAATTGACAAACAAAAACCATGACACTAACCTCTTTGGGAACAATTGAGAGTTCACCTTTTTTAGTCTTGGCTGGAATACCATTAACGCCAATAATATCACCACGTCTTAATTTACCTGTATCAATTTCAAAATCTTGTTCGCTTTTATATAACTTGGCATTGGCCATAACCTGCAGCTTAACGCCTTCACCACGTAAATCATAGAAAATAAGCTTAGCGCCAGATTCACGTATAGCATGTACACGGCCAGCAATGCTAAAAGAAAATAAAATCAGATAATCTAATTTAAACTTTTCCATTCTCACATTTAATGCTATAAATATGTACCAAAATTTACCTCAACTGATCATTTTCCAGCATTTCACCATCCTGAAGAATATGGTATTTATTGATGTAGTTTTCTAAGGAAATACTGACATGAAATTTATGTGGGTAAGGATGTGTTCCGGGAGATTTTTTCAAGTCAGCTACGGCAGCTGTACGAAGCTTGAAATACTCATTGGGTGAGACATCTTCTTCAACTGATGCAGATTTCTTTTTACCCTCGACAGTAGCAGGACATGTAGCAATTTTATTAGCATCTTTTTCAGCCTTCTCTTTGGCTTTTTGCTCCGCCTTTAAACGGCGTTTAAGTTCACTACAAAAAATAAAATGAGAAAGTTACTTAATATTTTACTCACACCAAACACAAGCTTTCAAATTACAGTTTAGTTCTTTTGCTAGGGTTCAATAGAATATTATTGGCATGGAATAACGAAGTTGCAGTTTTTGTAACATTACGTTGATTCGAAATTTTATGAATAAAATTTCCAACACATTTTACAACATTCAGCATGATTTTATTGTTTAGCAAAGTACTTTTTATTTTTTGGTGTTTTCTTTATTAATTATAAAATTTAATTAAATAGTTGGCAAAATATATCTTTTTCTGCAACTGTCTATGGACTTATAACCTCACTCTTCGCTATTCATCTGAAAACACGGCAGGCTATTTTTCTTATGAATGTTTTACATGTGGGCTTTTCAATGGTTGTGGTCTTGCTTACTTACTTCTTTGAGATTTGATTAGATTCTGCCATAGTTTATAAATTAATTAAGTTTAATCTTTTGTAAAATAAATATATAAAATTTTGTTGCTTCGTGTCCAACAAATAAAAAACAGAACGGCACACTCAAAAAATTTTCTAGGAAAACGTCAAACATGCGCATGCTTTGCTGAAAAACCTGCCAGATGAAATAAATAAAGACAATTTTTTTATATGTGTAGACAGCAAATTAGCCGATTTTTGTGAATCAATAAATTTTCTGACTTGGTGCGTCTGGTAGCACTAACAGCACGAAGTAGTGAAAATATTTTCTGACGTTCATTCCATAAAAAAATTTACTTGCAAAAATTAAAATAACTTTTAGAAAAATAAAAATTTTTAAATTAAAATTACATAAAATAATGAAATATTAGTAACCATCTAGAAGTACATAAAAAAATACTTGAGAAAATTTGATTTGTGCAATTTTAATAAGTTTTAAAAATGGGTCATCCACACCAAAATTAAGACAATTAAAAAGCAGAAAATTAAATTTTGAACACAAATAAAATGTCATCATTACTATAATTTTAAAATGTGAAAACAAAAAGAATATATAAATAATTTTTATAAATTGAGCTACTTGCCATTATCTTTAAATTTGTATAAAAAATAAACTTAAAAATATTAAATATATAATGATAGCACAGTTAGAAAAATCTATAAATCAAAATAGGAGCTGAAAGAAATGCTGAGAAAAGTCAATCAAAGAATATGACGATCAAAACAAAAATAAACAAACATGTATATGAATAAATTATGAATTAGTTTTATAAAATTTAAATTGTCTTGAATAATGTTCTGAAAAGAAAGAAAACGGAATAAATTTACATTTTGTTATGCAAGAGGTAGCTGGATAAAAAGCCTTTTGATAATAATAGTTATAGGGTTGAAAATTTAACAGCAGAAAATATTCTACGATAGCGGAAAGTGGTTTAGGTAAAAATAAAAATAGTAAACAATTTTTTCGTTTTGTGGAGAATGCTTTGATCAAAACATGGAAATGAATAAAAACAATGAGCAACTCGAGACTCACACTGGCATAGCCAGTAGTTATAACATTTCAACAGACACGCGAACAAAAAACAATGTAAACAATGATTCCATCTCCACCAACCTCTCTCTGCATAATGGCAATAGGAATAGTAATAGTAATAGTAATAGTGGAAAAAACAACAACGTTAATGATGACGAAGATGATGATGAGAGTAATCAAACATTTTATGAAGCTGCCGGTGAACCGGAACTAATATTGGCATTTGAAAAATCATTGAAAACAACAAATGACGTCACATCACCTTTGCCGCCAGCACTCTCTCAGTCTAATATAAATACAGACAGTATGTCCAATGTGCAGAAGCATCAACTGCAATTAGATAATAACTATTTAATCGTTCAATTGAGAAAACATAATGACAGTATTGACGATATGGATGCAGAATGCGAAGGTGCGGTTGGTGTAGCCTCTACCATGAAGAATACTGCAGATAATAATGAAAAGGAGTTGAATCTGCTGTATACAACACATGATGATTGTGTTCATGTTGCAGAAGAGGAACCGGATATAGTAATCAGGAGAAAGCGTGGCAAGTGTAAGTTAAATTAAAAATTAATTAGAAAACTAGTACAACCCACATAGAGAATATAAGAATCAAAATTGAAATGGGTTGTTTTAATTAACCAAAAATATTTATGAATTTTATTTACATACATGCCTATAAATAAAAAATTTTTTACTCACATATATATTTTAGCTGTGAATGATAAGACCAGCTTAATAAATAACGAAGAAGATCAAGTTCAAAAGCAAAGACAACAAACTTTGCTCACTACAAAATCATGTGAAGTACCAGCGTCTGCCACAACGCTCTCACCTACTAATTCATATAATGGAAGTATTGGCAGTGATGGAGGTAGTGTAGGTGGAGCACGACGAAAATCATGGACTTTGTCGCCACAAAGTGGCACGTCAACTCCATTGGGTGGTGTTAAAAAGAAAGAAAAACGGTCAAGCGTAAAATCGCCAGCATCATCTACGCCAACTGCATCAACGGCAACTGATTCCTTTAACTTATGGATAGCACATGAGTGTTATGAAACAATACCTGCAGAGACTGTATTTGAAGTAGAGGATAGTTGCCAGAGTGTAGTTGGACCAGCCAGTTTTACCATTGACGAGGAGGCCGATGAAGAAACAGCTGCTGTAGAAAGTTTATTGGGAGCAGCTGCTGCTTTGCATGCATCAGCTAGTGCAAATAAAGAGGCGCAAATTCAAAGAAGACAAAAACATTTACGCCAGCCTCAGCATCGTCCATTGGAAAGGTCTTGGCCACCTAGAGCTTTAGGTAGAGATTTTCGTTTGCAAGGGGAAGTTTTTAAATTTGATATCTTAGACACCGACGACTCTTTAGAAGCTGCATATGGTTCTTCTAATAGTTTTGCTAACAATTCAAATAGTACAAATAACTCTCCTCTATACCATTTAAATAGTGGCAATTCTTCTTCAAATTCCAGTCCTCAATATGAGCTAAATAATATTACATCTTCACCACCAGCTATGAAGTTTAAACCATTAATTAAAAAGAAAATTGGCCCAGACAGTTACATTAACACTATAACCACCAAAAAAGTGCCAGCTGCAGAAACATACGAGTTTCCAGCATTTCCCACGAAAGAAACCACTTCCATAAACCAATTCCCTCAAGCTTTACCAAATTCTTCCACATCATCTTTAAGACAACACAGACCTTTAACCAGAACATTATCCAATGGTAAGGCAAGTTATGAAGAGCGTCAATCACAATCGCCCAGTCGTCTTATGTTATCGCCAAAACGTCATCGTAGTCCTCCCTCAGGATGTTCCACACGCAGTGCTTCACCTTTGGATTTTCAATTATCACCTGAAGCTCAGGTGGTGAACAATGTACAACAAATAAGTACTTCACCTAATAATACAGCTACGGCATCATCTATACTACACAATCGACCACAACAGCGTTTGCTAAAACGTGTGGGAGGGGTTGGTGCTGGCGCTGTGGCAGCAAATTTAATTTGTCCCCCAACACCAACCCACCATGCCCGCCGCCATGCCCGCATGCAAGCTTCAGCTGCCAATATGGCCATTAACAACAATTTGGATGATACTTATATTGGAAATAGCCCAAGAGGTAGTGTAGGAGGATCTGAGCCCTTGAGTGGTGCGGCAAATACCAGCTTTTTAGATTATAACTATTTATCTTCGCGCACACCTCCCTCATCTCCGGCCTTCCAAGCATCCTCAATGCATGCAGAAGAACGCACACGTACTGCTGATGTTTTAAACTTGGCTCCAAGCTCCAGTACTGATCATGGCAACATAGAGGTAGCAGATAATGAAGATGACGAAGATAATGTAACTGATGATATGAGCGTTGTACACATAACCAGTACTCGACTGCCTTCTATACCTGAGAGAGGTGCTGCTGGTGGCATTTTACGCACAAGTGCTATATTTTCGACCGAAGCTGATGCTTCAAATGTTCAAGTTTGCGCTGAACCTTTGCCACCTGCTTGGGAAGCCAGAATGGATAGTCATGGTCGTATTTTTTATATTGATCACACTACCAGAACTACTTCTTGGCAAAGACCAGGATCAAATGGTTCTTCGTCCCTCAATGGTCCAGGGGGTCGAGAGCAACATCACCGTCAGCAATTGGACCGCAGATATCAATCTATTCGTCGCACTATAACCAATGAAAATCGTCCCAGTGCTATGGCTGCATCTGTCAATAATTCTGCCAACGGAAATGATACGCTAGCACAACAAAACTTGCAATCTGTTACGCTTCATCACAATAATAGTCAAACAGCACAGTCCACTTTTAATTTCCAACATGTTAATCTATCAGTGCATCCCGCTGTTCTAATGTTATGCCGTCCGGATTTCTATTCCATGCTTCATACCAACGAAGATGCACTAGCAATTTATAATCGTAATGCTGCCTTGAAACATATGGTTATACGTATACGCCGAGATCCTTCTAGCTTTCAACGCTATCAGTATAATAAAGATTTAGTGGCTTTGGTTAATTCATTTGCCCAACTCAATCGTGATTTGCCCTCTTCTTGGGAAACTAAATTAGATCATTCTGGTAAACAATTCTTTATTGATCATAATAATCGACAAACGTCGTTTATGGATCCGCGTTTGCCTATTGAGTGTCCACGGATTATACGACATCGTCATCAACAGCAACAATATGATTTAATTGATGGAAACTGTATGTCGTCGGGTAATCCACCTTTGCCTCCACCGCGTCCTACACCATCCACATCGTCATCATCATCATCATCATCAGCTGCAATAAATCGTCAAAGTGCATTTCTACAAAACGATATGTCTCATTACGTTCCGTCATCAACATCATCATCATCATCGGCATACAATAATGGACCTAGTTCGTCTAGTGTTGTAACACATAACAGCTATAATGAGGTTCCTGTTGCCTATAATGAGAAGGTAAGTACAAATATTAACGTATATGTGGGGTTTTATGTTGATCTTAGGAATTTAAATTCGTGATCTCTGTATGAAGGTTTAGGTTGTATTGGCAGCATCGATGACGTATGTAGTGCCATTAAATTCACCATATTTTATAAATTTCCTTCATTTTTTTATTTTTAGGTCATTGCATTTTTAAGACAGCCCAACATTATAGAAATATTACGTGAGCGTCAAGGCCAAAATAATGTTTCCCGCTCTTTAAGAGAGAAAATAAATATGTTACGGGTCGAAGGTGTACCGGCTTTAGAAAGATTGGCTTACGATTTACAATTAACAATGCTATTAAGGTAAGTGTTTATACCATTTAATTAGAATATTACTGTAGGAGTGGGTCTTATTATTTGTATTACATTAAAATGTTACTCGGTGGTGAAAATAATGCCTGCATAGGCATTAATAAAACGAAGTTAATGCGAATGCTATGCTCTTAATACGGTTTACAACTCAACTTAGGTTAAAATTTAGCCATCTGCTATTGATGAGCTCAAAGCAACTTCTGAGTATTTCGGCGGTAGATTACAAATCTAGACGACCTTTTGTTTAAAATTTTTAATCGTTCGCTGAGAAGTTGCTAAAATTACTCAGAGCAACAGCACTGGAGTATATAAAAATTTCAAATTAACCCAAAGTAACTTCCAGACGAACCATAGAAAAATACTTTAGCGATTTTTGCAGAAAATGTAACACTATCACTTGAGAACGGCTGGACAGATTTACCTAATTTACACACAAACGCTTGTTTTGTAACACCATGATAGTTTTTTAAAGAATATTTTCAATTCTATAATCTTACCGAAATTAAAAAAAAAAATCTAATTTAAATTCATACCTAAATCAATAAACTACTTCCTACATTAAAAATTAAAAAAAAAAAAAAAAATATAAAATCACCATAATTCTTTCTTATTTAATTAACAATTAGATAAACATTAACATTATTAAACAGCAGCAACAAAAACAAAAACTTGTTATCTTGCGAACCAATCTAAATTGGGTGAGCTTATATTTGTACACATATAATATGTATGTATGCTTATACCGTTTTAATAATGCATTTTATTTATTTATGACTTGGTCCTGCTTGAATGATTTTGTAGTTAAAAGGTGTAAAACAAATTATCTTTAAAATGATTAAACAAGGTCAATACTAACTTTAATTGAAATGTCTAAAAGTAATACGAAAAAATAAATAATAATAAAATCTAAACAATTTGTGTGTTCTGAAGGTTAAAAACCACAAAAATTTCACTTGACCACAAATTTAAGGAAATTTTTGTTAACAACTAATTGCTTTGAAGTAGTTACGAGTATGCATGTTGGACTCAATTGTTGTATTTTTTGTGTTTTTTTCATTAAAAGTCAAGTTTAAATTTAAAAGTAAGTTAAGTGGAAAGGAAATACTCGTTCACAAAAAATATAATATGTACGAATATGTAAATGTTAATAAGAAATATTTTAAACAAATTGTATTAATTATAATACAATTAATTTAATAATTTGTTAGTCTTGTTAAAGTTTTAGAATTTTTACCAATTCAAATCTTTAAGCCAAAAATTGTTAATAGTTTTGATTAAATTGCTGTAAGTGATGTATTAAAACAAACTTATGAAATATGGGTGTTTATTAACTTTCTAAATATTTTTCCTAATTTAATAATTTCTATTTGGAATTTAAAAGTTTAACAAAATATTAATCTTTATTTGTGCTTAATTCCAGAAATTGTGTTGGTTTTAAAATTTATTCTTTTACTCATGATATTCTCATGAGTTATTTATTCAGTACAATAAGTACTGAAGGGGATAGCATACCTATATGGACCATTTCATCAGACGCTACTCTGAATCCTCAGTAGGTTACTCCTGGCATTCAAATGTAAAAGAGAAGAGAATAATAAAAATAGAATATATAGTTTTCAATATTAAAATGTTAGTTGGGAAATTTATTTATTTATACAGTTCAATGCTTACTGAGTTTTTTGTTTGAATATTTGAATCTTTTTGTAACTATTGATTAATAATTCTTATTTAGTCAATTGCTTTTACAATATAAAGGTTCTAATGTGTGCAAGAAACGTTGGGAGTAACCTACTGAGGATTCAGAGTAGCGTCTGATGAAATGGTCCATATAGGTATGCTAAATTTTAAAACCAACACAATTTCTGGAATTAAGCACAAATAAAGATTAATATTTTGTTATTTTTCCTAATTTAATTTTTTTTTAACTTGATTAAAAATATATTTAGAAGATGATTTTAGTAAACCTCTTTAAGAAAGTGAAAAAAAAATAGTTAATTAACAAAAATCTATTTAAAAAATTAATAAAAATAAGTAGATGATAAATTTATTTGGAATTCAAAATTCAAAAAAATATATTAATCTTTATTTGAGTTTATTACAAAATTGTGTTGGGTATATGGAAAGTTCAAAAATTTTTTAAAAATACTCCAAAGTAACTTCTGAGTATTTGGGCGGTAGATAAAAAATCTGATATGTGTCTTATCTCACAATATTTAATGGTGTGCCGGCAAGTTGCTAATATCACTCAGAGCAACAGCACTGGGGTATTTGGAAATTTCAAAATAATCCAAAGTAACTTCCGAACGAACCATAGAAGATTGCGAGATGGGACATATATTATTTTAAAGGGGAGGTCGTCTAGATTTGTAATCTACCGCCCAAATACTCAGAAGTTACTTTGGATTATTTAAAAAAAAATTTTTAAATTTCCATATACCCCAGTACTGTTGTTCTCAAGGATTTTGGCAGTTTCCGTTTTGCATCATAAAATAAAAACTACGAAATTTTAAGAAAATGTCAAAACACTTCCAGAAAGTTTAGGGCCTACAGATTAAATTAATTTTTGATTTTGGATATTTTCATGGGTAAATTCGGGAATGGTACCTCGACAACTTGGGGAATGGTAAAAATCTCTCAGAAGAAGAGTATGAGGGAATTTAAAAAAATTTTTTTAAATAATCCAAAGATTTTTCTGAGTACTTGAGCGATAGATTACAAATCTAGACGACCTCCTCTTTAAAATAATATGCTTGTCATCACATAGTCTTCTTTAGAAATCAACGTATTTACGCATATTTGTACCCATGCACTTATATTTCTCCTAAACATATTTATAAATATGTCATAAGTACTAAAAGCATATTTAGAAATTTTTAATGACGTAAAACGTATTTGATAAATAAGCCATAAATACTTAACAAATATTTTTAAATACTAAAATACGTAAGGGGTTACGTTCAAACATATTAAATTAGGCATATTTATCTTCACTCACTTAATTTTAATTACTTCGCTTAAAAAGTAGGCGTAGCAGGTTTGGTCCAGAAGTAGATGGTAATCTTCCTTGAAATATAAAGAAATTAAGTACCAAATTGCAGAAATATTCATTAAATATTTAATTTTAATCCTTTAAAGACTCCTTCTATTTTTTTTGCTTCAAAAGTAGGGGGAAAAATGGCAACCTTCCTTTAAGTATGTTCCGAAAAATTCGTTGAAAAATAGAATTGTAATTACTAAAAAAAAACATTAATTATTTTGTTAAAATAGTGGGCGTAACAGTGGGCATGGTCAGTCCAAAAATATATTAGAGAAATTGAAATGAAATATATAATTGTTATTAATAAAAGACTCATCTAAATTGTTTTAATGAAAAGTGGGCGTAAACGTAAAATGGGCGTGGATAGTCTAAAAGTATATGGTGACCTTGTTACAAAAATTTCAAAAAATTCCATTGGAAAACATAAATTTTTATAGCGAACAAACAAACAGAAAATCAATTTTATTTATATAGATTTTTCGACCTATTTTTTGTAATAAAAAAAAATGTTGAAAAAAATGGTGGCAGTTTTTGAAAAATTTATTTGAAATTTTTATTTTCGGTTTCTGAGTGTAAATTTTTATTTAATCTATTTTTTTAAATTTTATTTATTTTTTTATCAAAAAGGGAAAAGACAGATCTATGCGAACTACACAGCGTGATATTTTTTTAAACTTTTTTTCTATTAGAAAATCTACTCTGAAAAAAACTTTATTCTAAAAAGGCCCATAACTTGAAAAATAACCATCTTAAAAAAATATATTACGTATTTGCTTTCATACTCACTAGAGTTATAATTAACCCAAATATAAACACATTCTAAGACCTAATTTTTTTCGCTGTCCGCTGCACTTTAAATGCCCTATAATATTTTTAAATAAATATTCATTATGCTGATGACAAAACCGTCATAGCTAAATATTTAATATTATGTGTTTACGGTGTTGTTCTGTTTGTAACTACTTTTTTTTTTAAGGAAAAAGGTTTTGGCAAAAATGCGTAGCATAAAAATCAAAAAGACTCATTTCATACTTAAAATTTCTAATTTAAATTATCAAAACTTATGAAATTCAGCCCAAAAAATAATTAAATGCAACACAAAAAAAATTAATCATCACACAACTTCATCATCCAGCATCAGCAAAGTAGACGATCATAATCTAAAAAAAACTAAACATGATCACATTTTCTGAACACTTTAATAAAAAAAAATTAAAAAAAAACAGCAAAAAGCAATAAAAATTTACAAAGTAGAAAAAGAAAAACAATTAATATTTAGAAGTATCATGAATACACATGCATGATATATTAACAACAAACAACACTATTGAAAAATATAAAAAAAAATGTTTTTAAACTGACCCGACCCATTGATTGTTGTAGTCACTCAGTTAACAGGGTTTCGTCATTGCCCACACAAACAAACCCATCCATTGCCCGTTGGAATAAATTCAAACTTTATGCACATAATATTTAACAGTGACTGTTATTGTATATTCTACGAGGTGTGTTGAAAGAAATAATGGGAAATTAAATTTGACAAAAAATGTGGGCATTTGCCCAGTGATGTGAAATTCCCAAATGCGCTATCTAAGCAGTAGAACTCTGTGTACACAAGAACCTAAATAAAATGAATTCCATAATAATTACAAGACTTGTGAGGAGTTTTGGGTGGCTTTTGTTGGGAATTGGGCTGCACAGCATTACTGTTGTGGCTTAGGTTAGCTTGCCACTTGGATCTTCTGAAGTGGACCCTTTATGATACCTGTAAGTTAGCGATAGAAAGATTTCAAAAAACTTGGAGGTAGACGGATAAAAAGAAGTAGGGTAGTGCTACCTGCAGGGCCTCACTGCACTGTCAACTGTAAAGGTCGCCTTGATATCTAGTTTTGTAGCAATTACTTTGGGTCTTATGCCGACCCTGCAGGTAGTGCTCTCCGAAGTAAGTTTTACGCTGATCCTTCAGTGCAGGGCAGAGACAGAAAAGTTGTTTCTCCTTTTTTTTTTAAACAACTCTGCGAAACTTATTTTTTTTGCTTGTGTGCAGAAAACGTTCAGGGTCAGGGCATGAATCGAACCAGCGACTCCCAAATTAATAGGTTAGCATACTACCCATCAGTCTATGGGGACACCCATAGAATAATCGACCTGACAACTCCTATAGTAGTCATTTCATGGTTAACCCATTTTTTTGCTTGTCTGCAGAAAATACTTAGGATCAGTAGTGCGATTCAGTAATTTTTATTTCGAACATGCGAATCGAAAAAAAAAGTATAACGATATTTTATCGAATTCGGTATTCAGTAACTTTCCGACAAAAATATTCGGAACGATAAAAATCGTTATTTGCGATGATTATTTATGTGCTGTTAACTTTCGCAAACTGCATTGTTTATATGAACTTTGCGACGTAGTTAACAGCATATAAATAATCATCGCAAATAACGATTTTTATCGTACCGAATATTTTTGTCGGAAAGTTACTGAATACCGAATTCGATAAAATATCGTTATACTTTTTTCGATTCGAATGCTCGTAATAAAAGTTACTGAATCGCACTGCAGGGCAGGAATTGAAAGTCTGATCCCCAGGTTGATAGCTTAGCATCGATTAGACAACTCCTACAATAGTCCTCACATCGTTGCCAAAACTGAATTGGCGCGTTATTGCTGCTACCACATTCCTCCACCGGTTTCTCTGGAGCCCTAGTAAATCCTTGCTGCGATTTCAATCAAGTCTAGGGCAGATCATTATCGTTTGCATGATAATTATAATCATAACGTTAAGCTTAATCTACCAACTTCTCTACTTCAAAAGAATGTAGTGTCTATCCTTTAGAATATTGTGGACTGGGTAATATAAGAACTGCTTAAATTAAGGTAACATTTTATGGAAATTAGAGCCAGCAAATGAATGCTAATATTTTCAGGTACAAGCATACAAAAACAAGTCCAGCAACTCCCTTGCAGTGGCACCTTTTTTCATTCCATTAATTTTTCAAATACACCTCGTACATGCATGTTTGATCTTATTGTTAATACTATTATACCCCGGCTAACTTACCAAATTCTTGAATATTTAAACGTACTCGTACTTGTATATATTTACTTTGAAATAACTCTTTGTTGATACATTTGGAAACATGACAATATTATGCATGCATGGAAAATTCATATAAAACTTGAAACTATCACTACCAAAAAAGTATTTCTGCAATGAGCAGGCGAACAAGTTGGGCAAGACCGGATCTTACATGAAGGCTTTCAGTGATGGTAACTATACCACTTAGTAACCTGAAAAGTGGCATTCTTGAAAACTATTTAAAGCAAAGCGGATACTAGATGGCAGGTATGGCAAGCTTGCTTGTCGCTTGCATGTCACATATGGCCTCGCTAGAAAGCTGTGATAACTGGTCACTGGGTAATAGGCATGCACGGCGATAGGCTAGGACTGCCCTGCAGTTGTTAGGTACTTTTTTTTGGTTATGTTTTAAAAAATATTTTTTTTCACTGCGAGTGCCCGGCTCTTCAGGGCTCAAGACATAAATTTATTTTTCTTAAAAAAAAATTTTTTTTGTTGATTTTTACTGAATTTTCCATTCCTGATTTTGGTTAAATATCAACAATAATAACCGTGATCGATGTAGAACCATAATTAATGTCGAGTTCATATTTGTTTTTAAACTGTCTGTTGGTAGTTGTTATTAAATGACTCAATTTCATGCTTATTTTATTGCTATTATGAAATGCAACATTGATCGTGTTGTTGTTGCTGTTGTTTAAAACAGTGTAATGATGGTGTCAATTTCTTTCATGAAAAAAAAAAGGTTTTTTTTTTGTTGTTTAAAATAAAAATTAACGCCGAAGCTGAAAAGGCTTATTATTGAATAGCGGGGTTGTTTGACACTTGCGTGAAAGGTGCTAAATGAGTGCGATTGATTTTTTATTATGTTTACCTACAAAGAAAACATTATATGCAATAAATATGTACTCGTATGTGGTTGTTTCCTTTCTAAGAAATATTCGCATGATTTTAAGGTAGAATTGAAATGATTTTTATATATAAATGATGTATTAACACTCTGATTTAATAAGAAGAATAATAATTAATACATATTGTCGTTTTGTGTTATTTGAAGCTACGAGGGTGGTCTTGTGAAGAAGCTCCATTGATAGAAAATGAGTTTTTAAATATGAACTTCTTTTTAATTAGATTTATGCCTGACTTATTACGAAGCTATTTTATTATTATTACTAGAATTTAACTCGCTACTTTGTCAGCGAAGTACCATACTGTCGCCAATATAATATAATTTAAGTGTGTAAAGATAAATCTGCCTAGACTAGGACCACACACAGCCAGTTTAGTTTTGCAATTCTTTCTCAATTCTCTTTTAAAATTGCCGCTGTGTCTACACACAGCAATTATGTTTCGGCAACTTTAACATTCTCAAGCTACCTGTCTTCTTGTTTTACATCTTTATAAAAAATACGAAAAGAGAACAAAAGGTAAATGCCCAACTAAACTTGCTGTGTGTGGTCCTGGTGCTAGTTAAATATAATTTAACGTAACCCCTTACGTTTTTTGGTATTTGTAAATATTTTTTCAGTATTTATGGCATATTTATCAAATACATACGTCTTACGTCATTAAACATTTCTAAATATAAGTGCATGAGTACAAATATGTATAAATACGTTGATTTCTCAAGAAGATTACGGGATGGGACACATATCATTTTAAAGGGTAGGTCGTCTAGACTTGTAATCTATCGCCCAAGTACTCAGAAAAATCTTTGGATTATTTAAAAAAATTTTTTGAAATTTCCATACATCCCAGTACTGTTCTTCTCAAGGATTTTAGCAGTTTCCTACGAAATTATCCGAAAATGTTAAAACACTTGCAGAAAGTTTGGCTTTAATTCGAAATTTGGTTTTTGCGGATAAAACGAAAAAATTTTTTTTTGCCAAAAAGTACCATCGACTACCCCTTTTGCTTTTTTTGAAAAAATGATAAAAAAATTTTTTGCATTATCCACAAAAAAAAAAATTTCTAATTAAAGCCAATACGCTTAGCTATCAAACCTAAAAGGAATCAAGTCAATATCTAGAAAACTAAGCAAGTTATGACCAAAAAGGTAACGAGTTCTACTAAAAAGTGGCCGGAAAGAGGCAGTAGTAGAACTTAATTACTTTTTTTTATATATAATTAAACGTATTGGCTTTATTGGAAATTTTTTTCTTGCGGATTTTTGTATCATTTTTTCCATGGTAATTTTTGGCAAAAAAAAAATTTTTTTCTCTTTATCCGCAAAAAAAAAAAAATTCGAATTAAAGCCAAGCTTTCTGGAAGTGTTTTTTTACATTTTCGGATAATTTCGTAGTTTTTATTTTATGATGCAAAATGGATACTGCCAAAATCCTTGAGAACAACAGTATTGGGGTGTATGGAAATTTTAAAAAAGTTTTAAAAATAGTCCAAAATGTTTTCTGAGTAAAAGGGAGTAAATATTTTACCCCCTATTTGCTCGAATTTTAAGAAAGAAAAATACAGCTTAGTTTTTGTTGCTGTGATTGTTACTTTGAAAGAAAAAGGGGGTTAAAAAACGTACCAACATTAGTTTTTATTTTTTTTATCCCGCAAATGTACAAATATCGAAAAAGTACTAAATACTCAGCTGCTTATTTTTTTGGTAGAACATTTTTTTAATTTGAACTTTGGCTCTATCTGTAGTAGTTCCGGAGATATAAAAATTTCGATTTTACCCCTTTTTACCCTTTTTTATTCCCTTAATATGGGAATTTGTAAAAATCCCTCCTTATTCGGCATACGCATTGGAACAGGAACCTGCTCACCGGATTTCAAGGGCGTAGCTTTAGCCGTTTGGGCTGGGCGATGATGATAAGTCAGTCAGTAAGTCAGTCAGTCAGTTAGTTGGTTTATGTGGCGGCTTAAACGGCCTTCAATTAGAGTCGCAAGACTCCGTTTTGAACAAAAGTCAGTCAGTTAGTCAGCCAGTAACGTTATTCTTATAAATTAAGTAGTAGATAAGAATTTTAAGTGTATAAAACCATAAAAAATTGAGCAGAAAAGTATTATGCCGGCCATAGTTGATAAATATTCGCATTGGAATTCGCATTTTATAAATTTTAATATTTTGAATTTACTTTTTTCCAACAACAGCATCCAAAGGATTTTTGTTTCACATTCATCTTAATGGTCGTCATGTGTCATGGTTTTTTTTTTTTATTTTAAATTCAATGTACGAGTAAGATATTTCGTGCATTTAATTGTTTGTTCATTTTAAATACCAGTATTCTAATGCGGCTTTTGCAACTTGTAAATACATGCACAAAGAAACATGCTGCTGCTGTGCTTTTAGTACTGCCTGCATAATCAAGCCAGCAAACATTTGCATTGAATATTTTATTGTTGTTTATAATTTTTAAAGATTTTTAAATATTAAGTGTAGCTTTATAAAGATTTAATTTTAAACTATGGCGTTACAGTAATAAATTTAAATATTTCCAAGAGGATGACAAGCCAGTCCGAAGCCAAAGTATTTCTTTGTTTAAATATAACAAAAATTTTAAAATTTTACATAAAAACCCTGCAGCTTTTTTTTACAAGCATATATCCTTACGAGTTTCAATCAAAACGAGCCATATTTCATTAAAATCGATGCACAACTTTTGATTTTATTTCTAATACGACAGAGAACACTTAGCAAACGCATGTGGCAACATTTCTGGGTGACAGACTGCCTTACACTGCACTCACACAATCAAGTTTTTTTACAATTCTCTTTCAAGAAATTTACACATACTGCTTGTCAAAATTCACAAAAATTGAAAGCTGTGACGTAGGCTGCACGCAATTTCAAAGCAAGTTTTTCAACAAGATGTTTTTTTTTTAACCTCTTCCACCGACAGTTTTGTTTCGGCGGCAATAGAGTTATATGCCTTAATTTTTAAATCATTCCGTCTATATGCAGGACTATTCATGTTCCACAGAACTTCATGCCTTCTGTATATCTCTATGAACTGCAAAACGTCGTTATATTTGTTTAATTTGTTCACAAACATATTTAAAAAAAAAAAAAACAAAACAATACTGGCGGCAGAATAAGAATTCAAATTTGGAATAAAAAAACTGCAGTCAGCTGTTTTCTTGACTGTAATTTGAAACACTCAATTGAACGAAAAATTGAAAGCAAACTCTCAGCAAATTTTAAAAGTGTGAGTGTATTAGTAAAAAAATGAGAGAAATTTTAAAATTTGAATGAAAACTTGATCGTGTGACACCCAAGTTAATAGGCCTGATTATAAGTGTCGTTGTTATGAAAAAACGGTGATATGTGGCAACGCCATTTATGTAATTTATATTGGCTTGTCGTAAATTCAACTACGACAGCGACACCCATAATTAGGCCTAATAGTGGCTGTCGCAGCCATTGCTTTTTTCTTTTTTCTGTGATATTAAGGGTATTTTGTGGCAATTTATCAAGTTTTTATGGGAATGTATCTTACGATTGTATAGGATAGTTTGTTTCCCATTTTAATCCACCTAGAGTGCACTACTCAAACATTTGTAATAAAATCTTAAATTTTTTTCTTTTAAACTAAAATTTTTTGTTTGCTGGGTTGTTGCAGCTGTTTATTTATTTTTTAATTTGTTAATTTTGTTTAAATATTCCAGCATAAAACCTAATTTTTTTTAAGCTAAACATTTTTGTTTGCTGGGTTGTTTATTTATTTTTAATTTTTTAATTTTCTTTAAATATCCCAGTATTAGCAATTTGAACACTTCATAGAAGTTTGATTGAATATTATTTATTGTGTATGTGTATGAATAATGTTCTGGATGTTTGTATGTGTATATTTCTTTATTGGTCTGCCTGTCAATTGCTTCTGCTGTCAGTTATATTTACTACTCATTTCTAAACAGAAAACCCTATCCCATGTGTGTATGTTTAGCTGAAGTAATAATTAAATAAAGCGCGGTTAGTAATTTGTTTTAGTTCTTTAACGAAAAATGAAAAAAAAAATAATAAAATTTTTTTATTTATCATTTTATTGTTTACAAAAATAAAGTTCGTTCATTCAATAGTGAAAACTAATGAAGTACGCGCGCGCCTTTCAATCGGAAGTATTCTCTGCTGGCGTTACTGCTGCTACTGGTTAAATTTTTATTCAAAAAATTCTGTTAAATTTATTTCAATTCTTACCCTGACAGGGTGCTTTAGCCAATTTTGTTAAGTGAATGGTGGTGCGCATATTTCAACGACAATTTGTTGCTATTCTGCAAAAAAAAAAATATCTTTGAAGAAGTAAAAGTAGAATATAATCATCATCATGGTGACTAAACGCACCATAAATGAAAACATAAATAAACATTTAAAATTTTTTTAATAATTTTAGTTAGACCGTAAACCGTCAAGTAATAGAAATAACGGTAATTAACTAAAAAAAGTTATTAAAATGAAATTAATTGTAAACAATTATGGAAACCAATTATTCAAAATAATTATAAAATATTAATAATAAAAAAAAAATAGTCAAGAAAATTCAGTAGCTTGTCCAGCTGTAAAAGTTTTTTTTAAGGAAAGTGAAAAATTAATAACATTAAAAAAAATAATATTATTTAATTACAAAATAAACATTGTAAAGAAATGTAAAATAAATTGAAATTAAAAAAAATATTAATAATAATTAATTTTTGACGTGCAATTAAAGGCATACTAGTTCTGTTTTTTTAAATTACAAGTACATACATATTGTGAATTAAAAAAATATTTATTGTGAAACAAAAATTAACAGCTGAAATTTTATTATATTTTTAAATTAAAAAAAAAAAAAAAATTTTTTTAAATAGTTGTTATTGAGTCTTCTTCCTTTCGTGTAGTAAAATCCTTTACTTAATGAGGCCTCAAACGATTCTGAAAGCCATAATTTTTTTGTAATAATATTTAAGACGGACTTAGTGCTGACGACCAACTTTAATTAACACTAATGGTAACACTAGCAACCAAAAAAAAATCTACAATATTTTTTTTCAATGTGCTAGGATCGCTTAACCGAAAACTTATCTAGAGTATCTTTTTATATTCACGTTACACAAATGGACTAACTGTTGTTGAAATTTACGGGTATCACTTGCATTTTTTTTCCAAAACTTGATACGCGCATACTAATGATTTTAATAAAAAAAAAAAAAATTACGTAGACTTGAAAGCAAAATTTATGAAAAATTTCGATAAAGTTGATTTTAAAGTTTACTTTAATTTTTTTTTTTTGGATAATCTTTGGCGGGAATAAAATCAGTATTTAGCCAAAAAAATAAAATGAATTAAAATTTATTTTATTGCTTTTATATAAGTATAATATAAATAACGAAATTAGGTAGAGATGCCAAACGGGAAATACCGTTCCCGAAAATCCCGGTATATTCGGGAAAAGCTAAATACCGATATTCGGGATTTTTTACTTTTTAAATTACGGGTTTTCCGGGAATTTCGGGATTTTATTAATCCCGTTTTAGTTATATTTTTATTGTCCTAAGATATATTTTTCTATGTCCCCTTATTAAAAACAAAAACTTATTATTTGAAACGTCTTGTTAAAGAAAATCAACACAACCACTTTGATATAATGCTACTGATAGACGATACATAAATTCGTACTTCACGAAATATGATACACGTTACTACAAATCGTACTATAGGGTCCGCCGTTGAACGTTTTTTTTTCAACTAGTGCTTATTTCGTGAATGGTAACACTTAGCTCATGTCTGATTTGACAGATAATTAGTTTTATCCTTCCGCTGAAAGAATATGGTTGTGTTTTCGCTTCGCTAAGTGGGCCTGCGATCGACTTACAGAAGATGCCGAATTTGCCAAAAAAATTATCTTTTCAGATGAAGCTCATTTTAATCTTGGCGGGTATGTAAACAAGCAAAATTATCGCATTTGGGGCACAGAAACCCCGCACGCATACATTGAAAAGCCGACGGATTTTGGTCCAGAGGCATAATTGGGCCATTTTTCTTCGAAAATGAGCAAGGAGTGGCCGTTATTCAATGACGATCGTTATTGGGCCATGTTGAACGAATTTTTGTTCACAAAAATTGAAGAGGAGGATATTGGCAACATTTGGTTTTAACAGGACGGCGCTACGTGCCACACAGCCGAAGCTACACTCGATGTTTTTATAGCATTTTCAAAAAAAAAAGTTATTTGGTGGACCCTGTACAAGTTGTACTTTTTTATTTAAAAGAAAAATTTGAAAGGTAAACATATACGGCAAAATGGATGATGTGGTGGCATTATTAATGATTAGTGAAGTACTATTTGAAAAGAATAAGAAAAAAGCACCATGTTAAAAGAAAAGATGAATTGTCAAAATATTTTTAATAATATTTTCACTTTTTTAACTTAAAATATTCGGCACAAAAAATTAATTTTTATAAGCGCGACGATCTCCGCTGTTCTAAAAAAATTTGTAGTACAACAGCATGATACACGATACTTTTTATCGTATTTACACAGGCTCCGCCCACAAAAATCAAAATATTTTGATTTTAATACTTCGAAGTATATTTTTGTAGTACGACAGCATGCTAAACGATACTTATTTCACGACTTATCGTACGATTTGTAGTAACGTCTATCAGTAGCATAAGTATTAACAAAACTTGCTGTATATTTCTATTAAAAAGTAAAAAAAGTGAAAACAAATAAAAAATCAAGTTTTAAAGAACACAAAACAAAAAATAAAAATAAAAGTTCAGTTGGGGGTCATTTTCTATGTTTTTTATGTTTATTTGAAAATCCCACTCGGGATGTCGAGATTCAGTTAAAAATTCCGTTTTCCGGGATTTTTAAAAAGCAGTCCCGTTTGGCATCTCTAGTATTAGGTGCCTTCTAATTTTTAAAAACTACAAATTTCATAATTTTTTTAAATAAAAAAATTTATTTTTTTTTATTATTTTTAACTCAAAAACTTTAAGAAATAATAGTTATACAAAAATGTAACAAATTAAAGCCGCTACAATTTTTTTTTGGCATATTTTGTAACAAAAAAATTAAGCTTCCTTTCCCCTATTCCAGTTGTCGTTGTTTTCATTTCAATTTTTTTTTTTAAATAAATAAATAAGAGAAGAAAACAGTACTATAAAGGTACTTTTTGATTTTTCAACATTAACGAGTCTAGAACTATCCCACCAAGCTCTAACGGTGCTCAATAAATATAAAAATCAATAGATAAACTGACAAAAGGGTACTTTTTATATATTTTATAATACCTTCTGGTTTTATTTGTATTAAAAAGTGGTCTACAGCAAAATAAGATATTATAATAGCGACGGCGAGGTACTTCGCTGACGAAGTAGCGAGTTAAATACTAGTTGTGAATAAAATCAAAAGTATCCCATCGATTTCAATATAGTGTTTCTCGTTTTGCTTGAAACTTTTCAATATGCTTGCATAAAAAATAGTTAGTCAATTCACAAACTGTTGTAAATGGCTAAGTTATAAATTACTACTTAGATAAAATAGTACTGTTGTGAACGGCCTGTCATATTGCCAAAGAGTACACTCGCTTAAACGTTAAATTCAGATGTCAAGGAAAGCTATAAATTAAATATTTCCTTGTGTTTTCTCCCTTTTATTAATTTTTTATTGCATCAATTTTAATTTTGCTTCCAATTTTGAATTCATAAAAATGGGGGGAAATTATTTTTGTGTTAAAAAAAAAAAAAAAAAAACAGCTGATTAAATAGCACCCTAAAAAACACAGGAAACAAAGCAGTAATGTCCTAAAAACTAACAATATTTTTACAACAGTCATAAATTTAGGACGAATACTACACTTAGGACACTTTGTGAATTGGCTAAATAAATTTTTTTATTGTATTTTTTTTTTACTATAATTTTTATAACATCTAATTTCCTTGAAAGAAAACGCCCTTAGTTGAGGAGTTGTTAAATGTCACATTGAGCTCCTCTGTCCATTTTTCGTTAAAGACACTAAATTAATTTCACACGGAACTGACTTTATTTACTTTTAAAAATATTACCAATCTGAAATAGTATGATTTGAGCTTAAAAAAAAAAACTTCTCTTATAGAAAATTAGTGAAGTATTTAGAACAGGAACATTAAAAAAAAATAGTTTATTAATAACAAATACACGCTTAACATCTGTGTGTTGTAAAGTTTTATTTTACGATAAACAACTTTATTATGCTCTCTTAAGATTGCGACACACAATAAACAAAAATTTACCGAAACTGGCACACACAGACGACAAAAATAAACAAATAAATTAAAAAAAATAAATGAGTGCTACATTTCTTTATACACAGGGAAACCCTTTGTTTAGATCTTATTCGATATAAACAAATTTTATTTTAATGTATGTACAGGGTGTCAGCCAGGGAGGTATACTACTTTGTTTGTTAATAATTTTTGATTAAATGAAAGAGAATGGATCTTATATTGATAAATGTTTTATTTAATGTCGGCAATTATGTAAGTGCTCACAAATGCGAGCCGTTTTGAGCACATTTTTCATTACATTCTCACACATTTCATTAATTTCATCACGAATATTTTGTTTGAGTTGCTCAAGATTTTCTGGTTTGTTTGCATAAACCTTGCTTTTCAGATATTCCCACAAAAAGAAGTCCGTAGCAATCAAATCAGGCTACCGTGGAGGCCAATCAATACCACCATTTCTTCAAATAACATAACTTTCTCATCGTCACAGTAATCGATGATTGGTTTATCGAATATTTTTCCATAATAAATTTGCCACGTGTCTACTTCACGACTGCCAAATATGAACTGTCAAGACTAATGTTTACCAAAATGGCGGCAAAACAAAGTAGTATACCTTCCCGGCGGACACCCTGTATTATACCGTTAGAATAATTTAAAAAGGCCGTAGCTAAAAATAAAAATAAAAAAAATATTTATTGCCCGAAACTACTGTCAATTAAAAAAATTTATTTATATGATTTGAACAAGCCAAGGCGAATTCATACAAGGTGATATCAAGAAAGCAGCTGTGCGTTTCTTGACATTTATATGATCACAGTATACAAGCCATGTGTGGCTTTTTTGACAAATCAAGATAATTTTAAAAACAAAGATTTTTCATGATGCCTTGGAGCAATTATTTTATCTGTGACAATATGGAACAACCGCTTATGTGTTATTAAGTTTTTGTTATAAAATTATTTCGATTCTATAGGGTGGTCCAACCTAGAAAAAGTTTTCAGAGAATTATCTTAATATTTTTTTTATGAAAATTATGTGTGATACAAAATATCGGCCAAATGCTCGCCATGGCTGCGGGGGCATACTCTGAAACATAATTGAAACATTATTGACGTACACTTTTTCTTTTAAATATCATCCAAGAAAGAAGTCAAATCACATATCGTGGCGGCCAATTAAGATTGCCATTGAATTTCTCGCCCAATAGAGCTATTGTTTCGTTGGCTGTGTGGCAACTGGCACTTTCCTGTTGGAACCACATATTGTTCAGCTCCATATCATAAATTTTTGGACACGACAACGAGTCGAGGTTGGTGGCTCCTCTGCCACATTATCGCTAATAGCAGCAATGTTTTCCACAGAATGAACTTGATGAGCGTGAAAAGGTGTTTTCACATTTCCTACAAGCCCGATTTGCTGAAATTTTGAACACAATTCTTCCGATTGTGCATACATTTGGTTGATTATGCAATTTTCATTTGAATGCCAATTTTCTTAAAAGGCTTCAACAATTGAATGGTTGAATTTGTCACACACTGAACCAAAAAAAAGGCAAAAAACTTAACGTTAAGGTGTGACTCATAATTAGCATCGAGCATTATGGTTTATTAGTTTTCGCCCCATCATCATTAAGGCCTAATTACGAGTATCGCTAACGTAGTCGAATTTACGACAAGCTAATGTGAAATATATGGCCAGCGTTGCCACATATCACCGTTTTTGGAATGATGACGACACTCATAATTGATTTTTTTTTCATAAGTCAACGAATGTTTGCTTTGAAACATTCAAAAAGGCCAATTTTAAAAGTTGATTTAAGTAAAATTGAATTTCACACTTCCATACACAGAATAAAAGATTTTCATGCATAAATATTTATGTTTGTATGGCACTCCCCTGCTAAAAGTAGGTGTGACAAATGACATTTTAGGACACGCTTTCTTTAAGGTCAAATTTGATGAGACAAACACACACACACACACACACACACACACACACACACCCAAACAAACGCCGACCACAAGGTTTGTTGACAAAAAGTTGCTTTTACTTAATTTCGTTTAATTAATTTGTTATGAAAGTAGAGCAGCAAAAAAATTCAAATTTAATAAATATTTTGTGGACTTTTTTTCTGTTAACGGGACACCAAACAATTAAATTAAGTCAGACAAATTTGTATCTTTAAATTCTGCTGAAACAAAAATTGAATTTTATGTGCCAAAATGTTGAATTTGCAACACTCACAAAATTTCTAAAACACGTCACAGCTTAGCACTGTTAAAATGGGTGCTATCCCAGCAAACATAATATTTTAGGTCCTTGAACAAGTTCTCGCTGTTTCTACAAAGATTTGGAATGGTAACACACATGCAAGGCAGTAGTGTATCTAATCTTAAACAAAGTAATTTCTTCTAAATCTAAAAATGTCTACTTTTGTGCCAACTAAAGTGTATTTGCCTTGAATTTTATTGCACTACTCTATAGCTGAAGCACATAGAATTATTGTTGAGACTTATGGTGATAATGCTTTATCGGTTACGATATATAGAGGCTGGTTTCGATGCTTCAAACATAATGATTTTGAATTTGAGGATAAAGAACGTTGGAGGAATTACTCGATCAAGACCGATTTCAGACGTTAGCAGAACTTGGAAAAACATTACAAGTAGATGAATCATTTGTAATTTAAAAAAAGCTTTTATTTTGTAAAAGAAACAGCGATAACTTCTTCAAGGTAGACCTTTGCTGTCGCTCATGTTCTGAAAAACTCAAAACACTTAAATATTTCGTTTACGAATTAAAATGGAAAACGTTTTCAAGTCGCAAGTGGTGCACTTAAGCGAACTGATGTTAAAAAGAAAATAAAATGATAAACACTTCAAATTAAATATGTTTTCTTTTTATAAATATAAACAAAAATTAGAACCAAATTTACCCTTTTTTAATCTAAAATACGGCTCTTAAAAAATTTACTTTGATTTTGCCAATTGTGAGTGTCAATTGTTGGCCGTTTCAAGAAACAGCTGATCTGTATTATTCTTTAAAAAAAACTCAAGCAAAATGCTTGGTTTCAAGAACAAATCGGTAGTTTTTCTTTTAAAAAAAGCGAGCAAAATGCGCGGCTTCAAAAATAGGTTGAAATAAATTTGATATTTTCAAATCGGGTGTTTCTCTGGTTGTTCAGGTGTTACAAAAGAAAAGTTTTTTTTTTTTTTAATCCAATAAAACAAACAAACTGTCATACTGAGGTAGATTATAGAGTTAGAGAGAACTTCATGATTTCAGCCACTTGTTGGGAACAAAATTTTTGTATGCAAAAAATTGGTTTACACACTAAGAGAACAGTTTCGGTTGTAAGAACCAAATAAATTGGTTACCTACCAAAAATACAATTCTGACAGTTGAATTTTTTAATCATGACAATAGAAAATTGATGTTATAACTCGAAATAAATTTAAGAGAACTAAATTTTTGAATTATTCTATCGAGTTCTGGTTGCTGCAGTTAAAAAAATTTAGTTCTTACAATCATATGTAGTTTGAAGTGTCTCTTACAAAAACAGAGCTCAAACTACTTGTAGAAAAATAGTCTTCAGCCAAAAATTTTCACCAGAAAGAGTGGGTAAATACCTTTTTAAATGTTTACACTTTTAAGAGAAAGAAACTAATGAAAGACATTATTTGAGCTGTCAATTTTGAAAGTGTTAAAAGTCTGCTTTTTTATAAAAAAAAAAAATCAGTGGTGCTAAAAAATCGTTGAAATTATTTTAAAAAACAAGTGGACTTATATCACTTTCAAAAACAACAGCTCTTTTTTTGTATCCTACTGTAGGTACATACTCTACATTTATTCAACCTACAATCAAATTAAATTAAACCTTTGTGTTTGCTGGGTTACTAATGTTCGTAAAAATAGTTGAAAAAAATTTTTTTTTTGTTTTTTTTCTTGGTGAAATTAAATCAATCAAAAAATCATTTACGAAATTCAATAATTTTAAGAGTTGCTTTGCTCAATTAGTTCAACCCATTTTACTATAAAATAAAATAAGTTAAACAACAAAAAATAAATAAACACAAAATTGTGATCTCTTAAACCTTAAAAATAAAAAATAAAAACTTTTCATTATTTTAACGTTTTATTAAAAATTTTAAATTAACATTTTCTCTAAAGAAAACGTACACTCGCAGTAGCATTTGAAAGCCAGAAGGTTTTGAAAAAAATCTTATTTTTAAAATTAATTTGTTTTTTTTTTTATATTAAATTTAAGTTTTTGAAATCTTATAGACAAACTCAAAAAAAAAAACCTTTTTTGTTCAAAAAAAAAAAAAAAAATTATAATTTCTTGCAAGAGAAAAGAATTTAATTCAAAGTCTTTCCACTACTAACGCAGCACACAAAATGCGTTGCGACGTTTTTTTGCCGTTTTTAACAGAAACTATAAAAATCAAACTGCATCACCAAAATCTTACTCATATGATAATTGAGTCAACAATGTCCGTTGAGGTTCAAAGAATAACTTACTCGTATAATAGGTTAGGGGTAAATGAATGTCTTTGATTGTTAGACTTTTCAGCAATCTTGTTTTTTCCCTTGGAGTAAGAGTAAGCTATTATCAGCCTTATTAGGAGTGCCGTTGTCCTAATCCAATTAACGACAAAATATTATAAAACATAGGGCTGGAGTTGCCACATATCACTGTTTTCATTGCGACAATGACACTCATAATGAGGGATAATATTGGACATCATGACGTTGTATACGTTAATTCAATCAATTCTGTCGCACACTCGCTTAGGCTCTAAAGCAATTCAGTAGACCTCATTTTCCACTTCACTTTGTTATTATTATTATAATTGGAAATTAGTTCACCCGCAGGATCTTTTGTACAGCCTATAAGTTTACTGTTCTAGATTTTAGCTTCGAATAAAATTAACTATTCTCTTCTCACTCCGAAGTCTTGCTCTATGAGACCCTAAGACCACCCAGACACAAAGTATATATTTTGAATTATGAATTATTTGATTTAATTGATGAAATAATTCGTTAAATTAATGAATTATTTCATTAGTCTAATAAAATGTGTTATTTGTGTAAAAATAATGAATTTTTAAATGGATTAAAATGAGTTTTTGAAATATTTCTAAAGCATTATAGAATTTATTTCATTAAATTAATGAAATATTTTATTAAATTAATGAACTATTTCATTATTCTAATGAAGTGTGTCATTAGTTGAAAAATAATGAATTTTTAATTGGCATAAAGTGAACTTATGAAATATTTTTATTAAATTAATGAAATATTTTATTAAATTAATGAACTATTTCATTATTCTAATGAAGTGTGTCATTAGTTGAAAAATAATGAATTTTTAATTGGCATAAAGTGAACTTATGAAATATTTTTATTAAATTAATGAAATATTTTATTAAATTAATGAACTATTTGATTAGTCTAATAAAATGTGTTATTTGCGTAAAAATAATGAATTTTTAACTGGATTAAAATAAGTTTTTAAAATATTTTTAAAGCAGAATAGAAGTTATTTCATTAAATTAATGAAATATTTTATTAAATTAATGAACTATTTCATTATTCTAATGAAGTGTGTCATTAGTTGAAAAATAATGAATTTTTAAATGGATTCATGACAAAATCTTAGAGGGTATTTGAACAAAATTCTCTCACTCTCTCTCTCTCTCTCTCTCTCTCTCTCAGTGTGTTGTTACAATATGACCCTGTTGGAAAATCGGATTATTTCCACATACATGAGTTATTAATAAAGAAATTGAAAGAACATTTTTTATCACGAAATGAACTGTAAATAAAATATGTACTTACGAGTGGCTTAACTTTAAGCGATAACAATTTTGCCAGATTTTTTTTAATTGTTTATTCAAACGATTTACTTATTTGCAAATAGTATTTAGTAGTGTCGTTATTTCTTTTTTTAAATAAATAAGTATAAAATGTATTCTTAAAATGTTGAATTGTTTTGTAAAGCAGCACCCACCACCCACCACCCACACCCCACTTATCAATTTTTCAAACTTCAATAAACCTAATCGAACAGAAATATAGTTGTTTGTATTGTCATTTGAAATGACTCGAATTTAATGAACTAAACCCTTCATAATCAATTAATACAATAAATTATTTAAAAAAAAAGTAAATAATAAATAAATTAAATACACCACAAATAAACAAATGTGAATAATAGAACAACAAATTTTCTGGTGTAAGCACTCGTGCTACATACATACATACATACATAAATATAAGAAATAAAGAAAATCGAGTTCATTCAATAAACGGAGTTACTCTTTGTAACAGTTATAAGGTTGGGACTTTATGGTGCGTATCATTTGCCACAACAATTTTATAAACGAATTAAAGATAAAATAAAAAAAAAATCAAATTACAAACATAATTTAAACGATTAACAAATAGGAAATGCTGTCAACAGCTATTGAAAGTATCTACTACTCGTACATCAAAAACATTTGACGACATTTTAAACTATTATTATGACTAAATTAACACAAAAAATTAAAAAAAAAAAAAAAATAGTGAACTAAAAAGTGCAAATTAAAATAAAATCGCCGCACCCACAATAAAAATATTCATCATTCTAATAAAATAATTAGCAAACGCTTATTTATTTACAAAAAAAAAGTGTTAATTTCGAAAAAAAAAAAATCTAATAAAAAAAGCATGAATTTAAAAAAAATTTCGCTTTTTTCTGAGACAGTTCAAATGCTTCCTTAAATGAACATGGGCGTGTAATCAAAAGTTTTTAAATTCTTGCATCTTTCAAATAACGCAAATCTGCCAAGCTAAAACTTGACTTGTTTGCCAAAAAACAGGAATCTTACACAGGAATCTAACAGCAGTATCATTAAGGCTCGTTATTACAACTTTCTATAGTTAAAGTTAAAATGACTTTGGAGCCAAATTTGGCTTATCAATATTTTTAATTTAATATCCAACCAAAATCTTAATATTTGACTTAATTAATATGGCTATTTTATTAAGCTTGAGGTCTTATTTTATAAATTTATTTCATATTCAGGATATAACTATAAAATTTATAATTATATTTTGTACGGTCAAAACTATTTCCAAATCTCAATTTAATTTTTTTTAAATTGGCTCTAATTAAAATGGCTATTTTGTTAAGCTTGAGGTCTTATTTTTCAAAAATTTATTTTTATATCGATATTTCGCTCCAATTTTTGTAGCTTCTTCAGGATATAATTATAAATTAATCAAATTATTAAAAATAATTACAAAATACAAAAATTGGAGCGAAATATCGATATAAAAATAAATTTTTGAAAAATAAGACCTCAAGCTTAACAAAATAGCCATTTTAATTAAAAAGAAAAAGGTCAAATAAAACTTACTATTAAATTGGCTCTGGTATCCGAGATATACCGGTGACTTGACATACATATGTGAGTTCTATTTAAAAGCAATAAAATTTGGTTCTAGTCACTAGTTTCAAAAATATCTAGGAAATTGTGGCAAAAAAATTTTTTTTTTTTATGAAAATTTCAAAAAATTTTGATAAAAAACAATATATTTTATGGAAAAAGGAACAAAAATCTACTACTGTTTTTTGCTAGGCTTATAGCCTCAAATATTCCAAACAAAACGAGCCATATTTTGTTAAAACTGGGCTACTGCTTTTCATTTTATTTCAAATGAAAGAATTGCAAATACGTCAAAGCAACACTAGCAAACCCATATGGCATCATTTTTTTTTTTTACAAAATGATGTCTTTTGCTGTGTAATAGATTGAATAAAATCAAAAATTTCTTATGGATTTTAATAAAATATAATTCATTTTGTTTGAAACTTATGCTGGGATAAAAAAAAACATTGAAATTTTTGCCCTTCCGTTTTCAATAAATTTTTTAAAATTAAAATTTCTTAAGGTATTTTTTTCTACACAAGGCTTACAATCATTTTAAAATTACTAAAGCCTAGGACTCACTATTCTACTTAGTCGTACGATCTGTCTATAAACCCATGTGTGCTAAAAAAAGTATGATAGTGTGTATTGAACAAGCAGACTTTTTGACAGGTCTGTCCGATTTTTTAATGTTATGAAAATTTTCATAAAATAAATTTTATCTTTGCGATCAGAGTTGCATTTTCTATGTTCAAGGCAGAAAAATAGCAACAATACCAAGCTTGTATTTGGTTTATACAAACATTTAAGTTATTTTTCATTGTAAGTATTTGTAAAAAAAATATTTTGCGTTAAAGAAGAAAATTAATACTTTTAAAAGTATTAAGGTGAGTAAACATATGTTTTGGCATTTTTTTTTTTGTATAATAGTGTGTAATAAAGTTCGCCATTTTAAAGAGATTTCTTCCAGTAGGACAGAATTCTGTCACACATTATTTTGACATAATCGTACGATCGTGTAGGATAGTCAGTCAGTACCTTAACAGATGCGTTCGACTTAAAGAAAATTTTGTTGCGGAATTTCGGATATTCTTTATAATCAAATATAATAAAACGTTTTTAAGTAAATATCACATATGTGAGATGTAACTTTTATTACGAACATTTGTGTAGAAAACCAAGTATAACGATATTTTATCGAATTCGGTAATCAGTAATTTTTAGAAGTTTGCGACAACATTAACAGCACATAAAGAATTATCACAGATAACGATTTATATTGTACCCAATATTTTTGCCGGAAAGTTACTGAATATCTAATTTAAAATATCGTTATAGTTGTTTTTTCTATACGAATGTTCGTACTATATCGCACTACAATTCTTTTCGATTCGAATTGAAATACATAATAACCCCTCCAGAGCCAATTTGAAAAAACGAATGACAGATTTGAAGTCAGAGCTCCAATACACTTTGGAAACAGTTTTCACTTGCTCTGATCTAAAAGTTGACTTAAATTTGTAAAGTAATTGACATATAAATTTTTTTATCTATTTTTTAATAATTTTTTTTTAGTGGTATTAAAGAACTTGTTATATTTTGAAAAATAATTCAAAGCACAAAAATAGCTTTATAAAATCGGAAAATATTACACAGTCTAATTGTTTACAATAGATATAGTAAATAAATAACAAAATAAATTACAATAATAACAACATGTAAACACAAATGTAAACACAATAACAACATGCTTTACAGCAGATAAATAAATCTATTTATGGAAATTAAAGATACCAAAGTTACAGTACCAAAGGAAAAAATTTTAAATAAAATAAAGAAACTTTATCAAATATTAACAAAGAAAAACCAAAACAAATGAAGTTCGTATACAAAAATGTTTACAAATTTTCGTTACAATTTTAAATAAATATTTTAGTATGTAAAAAAAGAGAAAAAAAGTTAACAAAATAATTTTGAATGAGTCTAAGGTCAAAACGTATTAACAACTATAAAACTCTCAAAATTGTATAAAAAAAAAATCAACGCATTGTACTATATAGAATGTTTATGATGAAAATATTTTTAAATTCTAAAGAAAATAAAAAGTGTAACACGAGTCCTAATCAATTACTAAGTGCTTCGTGTGTACAACGTTTAAAGAGTTTTTGGAATTTTTATAATTTCAACAATTTTCAAAACAATGGGATTTTTCTCAAAGGCCGCTTATATTATATGGGCTATGTAAGTTTCGTTTTTTATATTTAAAATAAATTAATTTAATAACTTCCTGTTTTTAAATTACTAACATACGAGTACGTTAAAGATGCCCTCTTAATAAATAAAAGAAACACTTTAACCTTGAACATTAATTTTAGCTAACTCATATTTTTTGCGGAGGCTTCACTTTGTATCTGTCAATTTTATTTCAATAATACATACCCTTATAATAAAAATCACATGAATTTGTGCTCAAGTTTTTGTTCTTACTACCGACTTGCATCTCCAATTATGTATATACTAACATTTGTTATTTATTTTTATTTATTAACAGTAAATAAAATTACAGTTTAATAAAATTATTATTTTATTCACTTTTTTCTATTTAAAAAAAATATTCTAAAAATTTTTTTTATTCAACTAATTAAAGAGTTTAAAATACTATTTATAAGCAGTTCAAGGGGTTTTACTGTATAGCATTTCTTAAGCATAAAAATTATTGTGCAGAGTAATTTATTTTTAATAAAAGTAAATTTACGATTTTGTTCTATTTCTACTACTTTCAAAAATAACAGCTTAATTATAAAAGCACATGCAACCCGGCTTCTGATAAATCCAAAAATAAATTCATATCCTGAAAACTTTTATAAAATTAATAAACAAAATTAACTACGCTTCAGTCATTAGCATAAATAAAGTAAATACATAAAAAAAAAAATAAATAAAAATTTAATAACGTTTCAAGCAAAAAATTCAAAATGTCTTAATTTTGCATGACCTTGATAGTTTAACACTCTTTATAATTTGTTATTAATTTTAAATATTTATAAATGAATTTTTATTAAGCACCAAAGAAAATTTTTAATTTATAAGCTAAATTTTTTTCTTTTAAAGCAGCACGTGTATGAATGGAATATGACTAATAATGATTATAATTGATTTAGAAAGGTTTTATTTAAAATAATTTTTTTTTTTTGGCAAAAATATAATTACCGCAAGTACTGCCAGACATGTGAACTCCTCCTGCAATTTGTATAATTTTATTAATGATTTTTTCTTTTATAAAATTAAAGCACACATGCTCACACACTAGTTGTCAAGTAGCTAAAGTTAGCAATACAAAACATTTGGGTAGTTACTCCATCAGTTGATACAAAAGATGATGCGCTCTTAAGATATTGCAAAGTAAGAAAGTCCTTTACACTGGACAAACGTGCTGCTATCATTTTTGCAGGGGTTGCCCACACACATTGTATTGAAAGCACGAAAAATTGAAGTGTAATTTTCCTAGTCGTTGTTGTAGTCCAATTTGTGACAAGTTAATATAAAGTTTATGGCCGGTGTTGCCACATATCAGTGTTTTCCTCACAACAACGGAACTTCTTTGGGTGATTTGTCTGCTATGTCCGACGGTTGTAGGTAATGTTTTCCTAAGTAGCGAAAACAGGTCCAAATTAGACCATTACAGTGACACAATATGCGTTTTGTTCTGTCTTCATCTTCGTTACATAATCAGCAGAGGTCATTTTGACTGACCCACATATTCGCCAAGTGTTTCAATACTCTGCAATGTCCACCAGGAATCTCGTAACAATGCTTAATAAGACCTGACGAAATCAGTGATATGTGGCAAGGCCGGTCATATGTTTTATGTGGGCTTGTCGTGAATACAACTACGATAATGACACTCGTAATCAGGTTGAATACTTTGATGTGCAAACAAATAAACTAAGGTACTGTTTTTAACCAACAAGCGATCAACTCATCCAAAAAATTTGTTTGAAAAACACTCAATATTTTGAGTACTTTTCATATAAAACATCCAGACAAGTTGATCGATGGCTTGTGTTATAAAAACAGCACATAAATGTGCGTTGTCGCTATTCCACCGTGCAAGCAGTATTGTGATGAAATAATAGGTGTTATTTTATACTAATGTGGAATGAAAGAGAGCTATGGTCGGTCTGTTGGGGTAGTTCTTGTTCCATCAGAATTTTCTAGTTGCTTCTAATGAGTCGCCTACATAAATGTTATTGTAGACTCCTTATAGAAATATAGTTTGTTGATTTATTAACTTTGACAACGAGCCAATTTTTACTTAAATCGACTTAAGCGATTTTTCCTTATTAGCTCAGATTTTATAAAAAATAAAAAATAAATAAAAAAAAAAATAAATAAAAAATAAATAAAAAATAAATAAAAAAATAAAAAAAAATAAATAAAAAAAATAAATAAAAAGAATAAATAAAAAAAAATAAATAAAAAAAATAAAAAAAAAATAAATAAAAAAAAAAAAAAAATTAAAAAAAATATATAAAAAAAATAAACAAAAATAAAAAAAAAATAAGAAAAAATTATAATAAGACTAAACGGTGCTGTGCTGTGTCGGAAGTGAAAATTTCAGCACCCTTTACTTCGGCTGGAAAAAAGTTACAAAAAAAAAATATTTCAATTCCGCTAAGAATACAAAACAGGACTCAATATTAAATTTTCCATCTCTAGCATGTAGATAAAAATATGAAAAAACTTTATTTACCACAGCTTGTAAAATGCAGTCACCGTAAATGACTACTGATGTCTCCTTGATTCTCCAAAAACAATTCACTCTTTCAAACTTAATTTTATTGTTTTCTTTTTTTTTAATTTTAGCCTTTTCGAGCAGGAGATTATGAGCTATGTGCCCATAGAAGAACGAAGCCCTCAAGGTTCGCCCGTACTTAATTCACGTATGCTGCAAAGGGCACCGCCCCCATTTCGACGTGATTTCGAAGCAAAATTAAGATGTTTTTATCGAAAATTAGAGTCCAAAGGCTATGGTCAAGGACCACATAAATTAAAGTGAGTGCAACAACAATAAACTGTTAATTTTAGTTTTAAATAAATTTTAATGCTCGTGTAATAAATAGATTGCAAATACGTCGTACACATTTGCTGGAAGATGCATTTCGTCGTATTATGTCAGCCAATAAAAAAGACTTACAAAGAGGCCGTTTGGCGGTTCTATGGGATACCGAAGAGGGTCTCGATTATGGCGGACCATCTAGGTGAGTAGCCAATATAAAATTTATTTGAAGAAAAAAAAAAACTCATTTCGTATTAACTTTTTGTTAAATTTCAGAGAATTTTTCTTTTTATTATCCCGTGAATTGTTTAATCCTTATTATGGCCTGTTTGAGTATTCAGCCAATGACACTTATACTGTGCAAGTTTCACCATTATCGGCCTTTGTGGACAACTGTCATGATTGGTTCCGTTTCAGTGGTCGCGTCTTGGGTCTGGCCTTGGTCCATCAATATCTTTTGGATGCCTTTTTTACACGGCCATTTTATAAAGCTTTATTAAGACTTCCCGTAGCTTTAAGTGATTTAGAATCTTTAGACAATGAGTTTCATCAGTCATTACAGTGGATACGTGATAATGATATTGGAACCGGCATAGACTTGGGCTTAACATTCTGTGTAACAGAGGAGCTGTTGGGACGTGTAGTGGAAAGAGAATTGAAGCCGGGTGGCAAAAATATAATTGTCAATGAGAAAAATAAAAAAGAATATCTGGAGCGTATGATCAAATGGCGTTTAGAGAGAGGAGTACAAGAGCAAACTGAATCTTTAGTACGTGGCTTCTATGAAGTCGTTGATTCTCGTTTGGTTTCAGTATTCGATGCCCGAGAATTAGAATTAGTTATAGCTGGCACGGCTGAAATTGATATAAACGATTGGCGTTTAAACACAGAATACCGTTCCGGCTATCATGATAATCACCAGGTGATTATATGGTTCTGGCAAGTGATTGAAAAATTTACCAATGAACAAAGACTTAGACTTTTACAATTTGTCACCGGCACCTCTAGTATACCTTATGAAGGCTTTTCAGCTCTCAGGGGTTCCACTGGTCCCCGGAGATTTTGTATAGAAAAATGGGGAAAACCGAATGCTTTGCCCAGAGCTCATACCTGTTTTAATCGTTTAGATTTACCACCATATCCAACACCGGAACTACTCTATGAGAAATTATTATTGGCTGTTGAAGAAACAAACACATTTGGTATTGAGTAAGTTAAACAAATCAAGCATAAAATCTAAATCAAGTTAAATTATTTACGTATAAAATTTGTTAAATTAAATTATTTTCAATTTTGTTTTATATACGAAATGCGTAATATAATGATAGATAGAATTTTGTTGGAGAAAACGTGATATTTAAAGCAAAAAAAAAACTGTCCTTAATTAATTCTCGGTGTGAATAATCGAATATGAATGAAAAACAAAAAAAAAAAAAACAATATCGGTTTATAAAATTATTTATTAATTTTAGAATTGTGTGTGCTACACTTGTCTCTATCTACTATCAATGTATGTCTCTCCCTCTCTCTATCTAGTTGTAGTGGTTAAATGATAGAGTATGTAGAGTTGTGTTGTTTTTATTTTCACTTACAGAAATTGTTTGTCTTCAAATTATTAAAATCTTGATTTGTATTGTATTAAAAAAACAGAAGCCTGATTATGAGTGCCGTCACTAAGCAACCAGAGATGAAACTTTTGAGGTTAGAATTTTGAAAAACTCAGCTTTTTATTTGGAGTTTGTATGTAAGAGACAGATATAGTGTTTTAATATTACGAATAAGAGAAAATAAGCAAAATGAAAAATTTTTTGCTTTAAAAAACATTAATTAAAAAGTTATTTCCGTAATGAAAATGCACATGCCGAAAATACTTATATCTACGTTTTTTGTTATGAAGTATGGAATTTAATGTAAAAGTGATAACAAACACAAATTTTCATGTTTTAAAATTCATGTTTTAAAATTCATGTTTACGAAATGAGCAAAACAAAATAAAAATTTTGAGTTCGTGCAAAAAAGACAGAAAGAAAATGTATACTATATCTGCACTCTGACACCTCTGGTTGCTCGGTGGTGCCGTTATAGTGACAAATACAATTACAAGTGGCAACGCCGGCCATATATTTTGTATAAGCATGTATAAGCACATGCGACTACGAGAGCGACACTCGTAATTAGGCTCTATATCTCTTCCTTATCTTGCTTTATCAGTTATTTGATATAAAAATAAATAAAATTAAATCGAGAGAGAGAGAGAGATTTTTTTATTTCATTCAAATCAAATCAAGATTTTGTTAAACACTTTTTAGTCATTAGATTTTAAGTAACCGATAGACAGACTATTATTTACTAACTTTATTCATTTTTAAAATACTAACAAAAGAAAAGTTTAATGGTCCATAGTTACTCCTGAAAAAGAACAGAATTAATTGCAAAGTTTCCAAAAGTTTGTGTATTAATTAAAGCTAAAGATATATCTCAATTAATTGACAATAACACACTAGAGGGTGGCCATTGTGAAGTTATACAGGTGGGTTCATTAGGCAATTCGCCCCGCAATAAAATATTTATAACTTAATTCAAGGCTATTTGATTGAAGAAAAAAGTTTTTAAATTTTTACCTTATTTTATTTTAAATATATCATTTTGAAAATTAATAATAAAATCAATAAATTCTTCCATAAAAAGCATTTTTTCCGTCATAACTTAAAAACGATGTAGGTATGACTTGAAGCAAATTTTTGTGTGTGGCAACATCTAGCGGCGAAATTTCTTATTCACAATAATTTTATTTGCAAATAAGACGTTTATACGAAACATGCTGAGAAATGTATGCGCAATATGAATGAATTCATCAAAAGTAGGGTGTCTAATCTTCTGTTCTTGTATTTAAAATTTGCTTATTTTTAGATATTTTTAAAACGTTTGGAAACTTTGTAAATTGAATTTCTTTTCTTCTCAAACTTGTTATGAAAATTGTGTTTGTAGTTTAGTTTAGCATTTAATTCTGTATACATAGTTCTATATATAAAAAAAAATAATAATAAATTATATGCCCTTATATATACTAAAAAAAATTAAAAGCAAAATCAAATCATTCCATTCAGATGCATTTAAAAAGAAAAAATTGATTATAATCTAAAATAAAATTAAATCTTATAATGCTATTGAAATCCTGCCTTTATTAAAAAAATAATAATTATATTTTTTTTATTTAAAATTTAAATAAATTTAAATTTATTACAAGTTAAAATTTGTGTAAAAATAAGTGTTCTCTCTAAAACTACCTTGAAGAAAGACTTGATTAAATTTTTTTTAATAAAAAATTTAAGCTTTTTTCTTTTACTAGTGTTCTACAGCTTCTTTTTAAACTTATTTTTTATACAAAAAATTTTGTTTTTAATTTTTCCCCTTAAGTCTGACTATAAAAAAAATTAATAACAAAATAAAGAAATTAACTGAAACTAACTAACACACACACACTAACATATTAAATAATACAATATGAAATACACAAAAATATATATATATATAAAGAAAAATTACTCATAAATATAAAACAAATAACGGTAAGCTGAAGGCAAACTAATGCTTTGGACCACTGCAACTGCACACTGTGAAAAAAATCAATAGTTATGAAATGATTTTAAGAAAATATGACTCGTTTAGTTGAAAACCCATGAAGATATACGATTTAATAAAAAAACCCTGTGATTTTTGACTTTTTCTATTTTAAAGAATTTTTTTAGTTTAAAAAAAGTTATCCTTAAAACAATTGGTGCAATGTCTTTCCTCACGCCAGAGTTAAAAATTTTGTTTAAATATGACTTAAAGAAAATTTTAATAAGAAATTTCAGATTTTATAACAAAAACCTGAATTTACAAACACAGAGAAAATTTGTATCCATACATTATTTTTTATACATAGTTTTTGGTTTGATCACTCGAAACTACATATAAAAAAATTTGTACGAACAAAAATTTTGTTCGAAACAAGTTCTGCAAACGAAAGAAAAATATACATATGTATTTAAAAAAGCACAAAAAATTTTTTTGTCCGTACAATGTTTTTTATACATACATAGTTTGAGCTAGCTCTCTTTGTGAAAGCTACTTCAAGCTACACAAAAAAAAAAATGTTTTACGCATAAAAATACGCTGAACCAAAAAAAAAAAAAAAAAAAAAACTAAAAAAGCAATACTTTACGCACAAAAATTTTCTTCTGAATAAGTACGCGCCAAATTTTTTTTTATGTATATGGACCTAGTTTTTAGACATATAAACAAAATTCCTGCGAACACAAATTTTTTTTCGGACAAAAAATTTGTTCGAACAAAAAATTTGTTCGGAGAAATAATTTTTCCTTTATGTAGAAAACAGCCTAAATATACCAAAACTAATTAAAATATTTTCAAAAACAGTTTTCAGTTGCTTTGATCCAAAAGCTTGCTAACTTTTTTTAGATAATTGATTTATGGTATATCAAGAAATCTAAATTCCTTAATTATTTCGTTTCTA
Organism: Thelaira solivaga; assembly: GCA_947397855.1. Taxonomy (NCBI): domain Eukaryota; kingdom Metazoa; phylum Arthropoda; class Insecta; order Diptera; family Tachinidae; genus Thelaira; species Thelaira solivaga. The sequence goes on along the minus strand of OX377612.1, from coordinate 8,873,533 downwards.
ACTTTAACTAATTTTGAGCTTGTGGAGCTTAAATTTTATTAAAAATTTATTGCTTCGTTCTCTATAAACTCTGGTGTGAAATGGCTCAATAGTTAGCAATCACTATCTGTTTGCTTTTCTTTATAATTTTGATGAACTGGTTTCTGCATCTTTGAAATTTAGTTTGTATTAATTTTTGTACGAAAGAATTTATCGTGCGCTAAGAGTACTAAACTAAACTAAAACTATAATAAGGAATTAAAAAAAAGAGATCTATACGGTTTACATAATCTTCCTTAATTCTAGAATCTTCCGTTCCTTTTAGCTTTTCGCCAGACAATTTTATTGCTTAAAATACACAAAAAATTTTGCCTTACAATTTTGCTTCACAAATTATTTTTAATACTTAACTGTTTTGTTATACCCCTGAATATTTATTAATATTAAATTAAATGAATAAAATAATATATTTTCCCTTAAAAATAAATAGAACAACTAAACCTTAATTAATTTAAAATGTGATGTTAGCTTGCGCAATAATTTACTATAAACATAAATATCTATAAATAATAATAAAAATTCTCTATTTATATTAAATTACTCAAATTTAGTTATTAAAAAAAATTTATTTAAATATAAAAAAAATAATAAAAAATTAAAAAAAAAATTAAAAGTAATTGTAATATTTATATTTGTTACCCATCAATCATTTTAAATATTTATTAAATTAGTCGAACAAATCGTTTAGAAATTTTGTATAAAAATTATTGAAAAAATTTTCGGAAAATTTTTAATTTTCCATGCAAAGTTTCTAGACAACTGTATTGCTCGTTTTACAGCAGCAACATATAAGTCCCTCTTTTACAAATTCACAATAGTCAAAATTGAGATTTTGTGTTTAGCAAATAATTGGTTTTTGGCTACTGTTTTAAGAATCTAAAATTGAGGTTAGATTATCCAAAATGTAACTGTAAAATAACGTCTAAACAGTTTACAATAACCTAACTTTTAACTATATCTATTTTTTTTATTAATAAGCCCTAATGAAACAAATTATTATTAAAAAAATATTCATAAAATTTTATATTATTTTTAAATTTATATTGATTAAATCAATTAATAGATATTTTTCAATCGAATTTTTTTTTTTAATTTTTTATTTTGGTTTGTCATATAGAAATCTTATTCTAAAGTTTATTTTATGAAAGCTCATTACGTCTGAAATCTAATTTAATTTATTGTTATTATAATGTCTTCTTTTATTTTTAAGAGTGTTTTAAAGTCAAATCGTGGCATTCGATTACGAAATTTTAATTTTTTTTTATAAAATAATTTGAAAATTTCACTTAAAGTTGCCCGATATAGAATACTCCTATTTCGCCTCTGCTTTGTTTATAACAAAAGATTGTTATTTGTTCACAAAACATATTCTAAACTGTTGCCTGCTAGCTGCTAAAGAACTTCTAAACAGTGTTCACAATGTTGAATTTTATTGAAATTTCAATCTGTAATTTAGCCACTGTTTTGCAAAACTGCAAAAAATTTACAAAATTAAATTAAATTTGAAAATTGATTAGCATATCCTAAATAAAGTAATATGAATAGACTTAGTGGTAATGAGCTGCTAACAGGTGCTTAGAACAAGTGGCTAACGAGCTGCTAGCAGTTGTTTAGAACAAGTAGCTAACGAGCTGCTAGCAGCTGTTTAGAACAAGTGGCTAACGAGCTGCTAGCAGCTGTTTAGAACAAGTGGCTAATAGCATGTTCACACGAGACAAGATTCGCTCTCTTTTGAGGGTTCACAACCCAATCTCGAATGAAACAGGAAGATTCGCTATACAAAATTAAGTGAGCGAATCTGCAGGTTTCATTTTGAAACTCTTGCCGAAACCATGAAAATTTGATATCATCCCTAGTTTCTATCGCTAGTTTATCTTAACTAGCTGTCAAACAAAAGAAATTGTAAACAGAAATATTATTGTTTTGCAAGCATTTCATTGTATTAGTACGAAACAAAGGAAAGAGTGTTAAATTGCTTAAATATAAAAATAAACATAATAAATAACACAACATATTAAATTATTTGAAATAATAAATAAATTTTTTATAAATTATTATTTTTTCTAAAAATACATATATTTATATATTAAAATTTACCTTTTTTATCCATTTCAAAACTAAAAAACAAACGCGGGCAAATGCGAAACAACAAAAAACAAAACAAAGCAACTGTCAAATGAAACTCATTATGTGTCGTCTGAACGCAAATTTTCACAATCGAGGTTCAGAGAGCGAAACCTGAATTGAAACTCGTCGTGTGAACATGCTATAACGAGCTGCTAGCAGCTGCTTAGAACAAGTGGCTAACGAGCTGCTACCAGTTGGTTTTAACAAGTGACCAACAAGCTGCCAACTTTTTGCCATGAATAAGGCAAACGGTCTTTAACTATTTAATGGCTATAGTTTGTCCAAAACTAATAGACACAAAGTAAATACTGTTAATTTGAGGCGAATATTGTTTAAAAATTATATTTCTGCCAGGAAAAAAAAATTTATAAATTATGACGTTTTTGCAGCAAACACTACAATTTCATAGCAATATCTACCTGGTTCTGTGCCTACCTCAGCTCATGTTGAAATTAATAAAATTTTTTTTTGCTAAACAGTTTTATAAACTAAAAAAATTTTATTTATTAAAAATACAAATATAATTGTATTAATAGAGAATCATTCTTAATGAAGGGACTATCGATTAGGGCACTATTGGGTATAGAAAAGCCAGTGTCGTAGTTGTCAAATTCTTGTGAAACCAAATCTGAAGAATGCTCTTTATTCTGTAATAAGAATAATAATTTTTTATAATTTTATGGTTTAATAAAAAAAAACAAAAGCAATACCTGATCCAAGATAGACATTTTGTATTTAAAGTTGTCACTCTGGATTTCTTTAAATATGTCGCCAGTATCTAAAATAATACTGTTTCCTATAGCCAATTGAGGGCTAGAGGAATAGTCTTCCAGTTGTAGATAAAGATAATCCCGGTGTAAATGTTGAAAATGGGCTTTAATTTTAAAGGCTTTAGCTGAAAATATATTTTTATGCTTTTTATTTTTAATTTTTCTTTATTATTTCAACTAATTTTACCTCTAATGGCAAATATTGGACTTTCCCTGCTTAAGCTTTTAGCACTTTTAATGCTTTGGCTAAAATTCTCTAGCCTCCAGTAGTAGGTGTATACCTTAACGTTTTTGTTTGTTGTGTTAGTTAAGTCGTATTTTGAAATTTCTTTCTCTCGTGTTGCTGCATCCTTTGTAGCCAATGACTTTAATTTTGGGGTCAAATAATAATTTTTACCAAGTTCAATAGCTTTTTGTGGTTTATTTTCCACAGCAATCGGTTGAAATTTAAAAGTAGCTGGTGTTATGGCCGCTGTGTTTGATTCTTTAAAGCTTTCGTTAAAGCTTTGTGCTATTGGGTTGTGTAACACAAATTGACGGTGTATTTCTACTACCAGCTGTTGTATATTTTTTAATTCTTGACTTAATTTATTTTCTAAATCATTAAAAGATTTTAACATTTCGATAGAGCCACATACACCTTTAAGTTCACGCGTGGTAAAGGCCTCAGCACTGGCCCGTACATCACCAGACGTTACCGTGCATACAGCCTTTTGAATTTCACTGAGTTTTAATGATTCATCAGTAGAATAGGAGAATTCTGGTAAATTTTATATTAAAAAAAAAAATTATTAGTTAGTTTTATTTGACCTTTTCCATTTAAATAATATGGCTATTTTGTTAAGCTTGAGGTCTTATTTTTAAAAAATTTATTTTTATATCGATATTTCGCTCCAATTTTTGTAGCTTCTTCAGAATATAATTATTTATAATAATATTTTATAATAATTATTTATAATTATATCCTGAAGAAGCTACAAAAATTTTTGAAAAATAAGACCTCAAGCTTAACAAAATAGCCATATTATTTTAAAAAAAATAATAAAACAGTTAGAAACAAACATTTAATAAAGAGTTTACTGTAAATTACACAAGCTTACAAATTCAAGTAAAATTATGAACCAATAAAAATGAAAGTATTTTGGAGTGGGGATTTCAAATCTGAAAATTTTTTTTTTTTTGATTTTTAACTTGCTTTTCAAGTTTTGCAAAAAAACTATTTTTCCTGGTACAATTTCTGCTATAGCTTTGAATGTAGTGAGCAAATTTAAAAACAGTGTAAGTACGACTTGAAGCAAATTTTGTTGCAAAATTTCGAATTTCCTTATTAATCAAATATAGCAAACCGTCTTTAAGTAAATCTCATCCATTTCATACCACCTCTTGAATTTAAGAAAAAGTGGTATTCTTGGAAAATAAAATCAAATTAAAAAAAACGAATCTTAGATATGATATCAGCACTCTAAAATACTATAGAAACAGTTTTCTGTTGCTCTGGTCCAAAATCCTGTATACATTTTTTTTTAAGTCAGTTTGAAGTGCAATATAAAAATTACCTGCAGGTATTTCAGTCTGAGGTGTTTCTCTTGTTGTCGTTATCTCTTTTATAGGCCGGCCACATACCATCAAACAATTTATTGTCATAAAATATATAACCCAAATTGATATTAATACTCGCAGTTTTGAATTAAACATTTTGAGGGATTTTAAATTTCTTAAAAATTTTTTAATTAACTTTCAAAAATTCTAAATAAATTTTGATTAAATTTTATTAAAAGAAAAACACTGGCTAAAAATGTCCCAAATGTCCCCCATTTTTTATATGTTTTTCATGCCCTGTCTCCGAGATTCGGAGTCAGTTTTACTACATCGGGCTTGAGTTTCGACTAAATTGCAAAAATTACAAAAATTTCATCGATTTTTAGCGTTTTTTTTTAATTTAATTAAAATTCAAGCTCGACTGGCTTCGAAAATAATTTTTTTTCTTTTTCTTTGTGCCAGCATAATTATTTCTACAGGTACTTTCACTTAAACGCAACTGACTTCATAATTCGTAATTGAAATAAAACAAAATTAGAGCAGGTTGGGGAGTTCATTTTGTAAATCTTAATTTTATAATTTTTTTTAAGGCACAATCAGATTTTCTTAATTAATTTTAAGATATTTCTTTCCTTTTAACCAAAAAATTTAATTTTTCAATATTTCTTTTTTTTAACTCCACCTTAATTTAAAATATTTTTTTTTTGTTTTTATAAATTTTGTTAAAATGTTTCTTTAATTATTTTTGATTTTATTTTTTATTTAAACACTAAAGATTTTACGAGTACGTTGCAGCTAAAATTAAAATTCAATGCTTCCTATTACACGTGGTTAACACAACTAAATACATAAATAAATACATATCTGGTGGATTATCATTTTGTATGTTTGATCTTTTTAATAAATAAATCAAAATGTGAACATAAATAACAATCTCATTGGTGTGTCTTCTTGCTTGATGTTGTCTTGATTCTTTTTTTTATTTTTTTTTTAATTTTTAATTTTTATTTTAAGTAAATAAAAATAGTTCTTCGAATTTGTTGTTTGTTGCTTTACGCTCACATATTTAATTTTTTCATGCTTATTTTTGACAAATGGTTTTAATACATTTTGTTTTTGGTTTTACATTTTGAACTTACCATCATGTTGTCTACCATATGCACCCATATGCATTTTACTAGTGTTTTGATGTACCGTGAGCAGACATATTCATTAAGTGAAATTTTAATTTTTAAAGTTTTATAAAAATTATGTGGAAATTTTGTAATTTAGAAATTTTTTTTTTCAAATGAATTGTTAGTGTTTTTGTTTCTCGAACCGTATGTTAACTTTTCTATAAAAAATTTTCACTTTTTTTATAAATTCTTTTAGAACTGCCTATCAGTTTATAAGTGCATACATCAAAATTTTTCTAAAACAAGACAGGAAGGGCTTAAAATGCCATGCCCTGTTAGCAGAAACGAATTAAGTAGAAGTTTACAGGGGGCCCATAATAATAATAAAAAAATATAAAATAATTAATTTAATCCCTAAAAGATTTATGCCCTTATCCAAAAAAAAAAAAGAATTTTTTAAAAAATTGTATGAAAAATTTCGTTAACGTTGACATTAAAGTCTACGTTAATTTTATTGTATTGAGCTTTCGTTTATTAATTTTATTTCATTTATTAAAAGAAATAGCTTGTGACTTAACTGGTATAATAACAAATAACTATGATATTATAAATTAAATAATAACGAAAATGTAAAGAGATCCGTTAAAAAAAAATCTAATAAAATATCTCTGAGAAAATGTTCAAATAACTTTTATTTCAATTAAAATGAAAAAAAAAAAAATTAATAAAAAAGTAAGTATGCATATTCTATCAAAATATTATTTCTAAGGGGCTATCGTTCCCTCAAACAAAAAAAAAATATTAATTAAAAAAATCACTATAATATAGATAGCCCATTTCCCACTCTGTCACATGGCGAAAGTTTCATTAAAAAATAATGATCCATTCAAAAGTTATAAGAAAAATACCAAAAATTAGACCAATCTGTACTTGCAAGATGGTTTTTTTTGTCAAATTTTTTCCCTTTTTTGCTATAACTTTTGAACGGATTAATATTTTTAAATGAAACTTTCACTAGGTGATAGAGCGGGAAGTGGGCTATTGTTCCTCTGAACATTTTTCTAAAATTCGTTAAAAGCTTAAAAAGTTGTAAGTGTTTTTTCAATTTCAACACTTTTTTTTGCAACTTATTTGTGGCATGTGGCAAGTAGCACAATTCTTGCTCTACAACATGGTGCAAGTTTCATGCAAAAATATTTATCCGTTCAAAAGTTGTAACAAAAAAACAAAAATTAATTCCCAAAAATCCACCTACTGCTGGTTCTGTTAGCCTGGTGTGTGACTTTTTTTGTTCAACTTTTTCAAATTGAATTCTCGGACATTGGGACAAGTGGATTTTTTTTAATTTTGTATTTTTGCTATAACTTTTAAACAGACAAAAATTTTTAAATGAAATTTGCACCATGTGGTAGATTGGGAAATGGGCTATCTGCCACGTGCCCCATATGTTGCCATATGCCACATTTACTTAAATGAAAAAGCGTTTTAATTAGAAAAACGCTTACAACTTTCTTAGCGTTAAGGCGATTTCAAAAAAATATTCCACGAAAATGTAGCCCACTTCCCACTCTGCCATATGGTGAAAATTTCATTAAAAAATATTATCCCATTCAAAGGTTATAGAACAAAAAAAAAAATAAATAAAACCATCGGAACTTGCAACATAATGTTTTTGTCTACTTTGTACAAATAGCTTTAAGTTATTGTATGTTGCCTACTTTTAGGCGATCTTTAATGTGCAAGTACATTTTTGTAAAGATGAGTTTTTGGTCATACTTGCCTTTTAAGATTTTAATTTAAATAAAACAATTTTTTTTTCAACATTAAACACTTTTTCTTATTTCATATGTATGCATGAGTGTGTGTGTAAATTAAATATAATGTTAACTATTTAAAAGTTATTCATTAAATAATTAGAGAGTAAAATTATTACAGTCAAATTCACAAAAATATTTTTGTTTAATAAGCGCTTATTGAAATAATTTCCCATAGAAAATGTGCTTAATAAAAAAATATTTTTTTTAAGAATTTTGCTGTTAAAATCTGTTTTAGTCATTTAGAATGTAACGATGAAAAAATCCAAAACTTTCTAGTTAGTGAACAGAATTTGTTGAAGTGAAAAAGGCAACAACAAATTCATTTTAGTTTTTTTTAAATTAAAAAAAAAAAAAAAATTAAAAAAAATAAGAAAAAAAAGTAAAAAAAAATAAGAAATAAAAAATTAAAAAAAATATTTTTAAGTAAAAAGAAAAAAAAAAAAGAAAAATCTTGATTATTTGACTTTTTCTATGTGAAAATAAATAAATATTTTTTAACGTTTTAGGTCTTTTTATATCTATATTTTAATTATTATTAAATTTATTTCCAATATTTCCACACGTGTGTCTTCGTGTGTCTTTTTCAAGGAAAATAATTTTATAATTTTAGAGCAAAAAATAAAAAAAATTTAAATTAAAAAAATAAGTCATAAAGAAATTTTTTTAAGACTGTGTTTCTTAGCTCGGCCAAATACTTATTTTCAATTAGCTTCAGTTTTTTAAAACTTTATTAGTCTGTTTCTTATGCAGAACGCTTTTGGGCCAAAGTGTATTCGAGTTGTTTATGATTTAATTTAATAAATAGATAATTTTTATTTGCTTTTTCTTAGAATTACCATTAACATTTTATTAACATTTAATATTTTAATAATAATATAATAAAGTACTTTTTTTCCTCGCGCTAATTATAACATTTATGCTTGCAAATACTCTTTTATGGAGCCTCTTTTCTAATGATCTTAAAATTTTTGCAAAAAAAAAAATTGTTTTTTATATTTTCAGATTTTGGTGTAAATATTTTCTAAAAACTTTAAAAATTCAGTCCTTTATTTATGTAAAGACATATCGTTAGCTCAAACGAAAAACTATGTAATTGTAAAAAAAAAGAAATTTTAATTTTTATTACGAAAGTCGTTGTCGTAGTCGAATTCTTCACAAGGCAATATAAAACATATGCTACTTTCGTCACGATAACGACATTTAGGTATATGTCCTCAAGCTAAAAAAATTGTCTGTGAGTTTTTTTCCAGTTTTACGAGTATTTACTGCAGTAAGTATTTGGTTTAAGTTAACGATATGTAATTTTTCAGAAAGAAAAACTGAGTAGCAATATCTGTATGTATATGTATATGTATGTAGGTATATGTATTTGTATATTTTTGTAAATAATTAAATACCTCTAAAATTATTTTGTATTTTTTTTTAAATTGCAAAGAAACGTTAAAGAAACCGACATTTAAAAATTCGTTTAATAGATTTAACTTAATAATTTCAATGAACACTTTAGTTTGCTTTCGATAAATTGACACATATAGTTTTTATTGTTTATTATTTCAACGATTTTCAAGTTTTATTTACACGATTAAATTTTTTTTCTTTGTATACAGTAACAATTCATATTTCTTTTTTTGTCTTTAAATTTTGTTTTAAAATGATTTGATATGTTTGAGTGATGTATCTTTTATGTCTCAATACATAAACACACACCCCTTTATCCAAAAAAATTAACACAGACTTCGAAGTCAATGTTATCGAAATTTTTCATAAATTTTACTTTAAAGTCTCCGTCAATTTTTTTTTTTTTTTTTTTTTTTTGATAAGAGCAACAATATTTATGTAACTTCTTTATGACATTAATTTTTTTAAGTTGATTTTATTAAAAGTATTTTGTTATATGAAAAGAAAATAATAAATTTTATATTTCTTTCTGATTTTTAAAGATTTATGGCATAAATTTTGCTTTGGATTCCCTTTTTTTTAAACAATCATTTTATAAAACAAAAAAAAAACAATTTCTCTAGAAGTTTTATCTTGTACTTTCTTTTTCTATTTGCGTTTTTTGTCTTACAATTTTCCTAAACAAAAACTTTGCAGAACAAAAAACATGATTTGTGCAATTCTGCTTACGTGTTGATCTTGAGAAAAATAATTGCGGAAACAGCGCCTAAAAGTATGCAATGAAGTCTGTTTTTTTTTTAAATTATTTAAAAAAATTTCTTAGGCGCTTTTTCTGTACTTTTTTCTAAATTTTTGCTTTTTGCTATAGCTTTTGAGAGGATCAATATTTTTTTAAATGAAACTTTCACCATGTGGCAGAGTGGAAAATGGGCTACATTTCAGTTGAACATTTTTTCGAAATCGCTTTAACGCTAAGAAAGTTATAAGCGTTTTTCTAAGTAAAACGCTTTTTCATTTAAGTAAATGTGGCATGTGGCAATATAAGTTGCATGTGGCAGATAGCCAATTTCCCACTTTACCACATGGTGCAAGTTTCATTCAAAAATATCCATCCATTCCCAAGTTATTGCGAAAACACCAAATTGTATTCAAAATGTAACCGTCGCTCTGTCCGAGAATTCAATTTGAAAAAGTTGAACAAAAAAAAGTGAAACACCAGGCTAACAGAACCAGCAGTAGGTGGATTTTTGGGAATTAATTTTTGTTTTCTTGTTACAACTTTTGAACGGATAAATATTTTCGCTTGAGACTTGCACCATGTTATAGAGCAAGAAATGGGCTACTTGCCACATGCAACTTTTGCTGCCACATGCAACAAATAAGTTGCATAAATAGAGTTTTATTTGAAGAAACGCTTGTAGCATTTTAAGCGTTTGACGAATTTTAAAAAAATATTCAGAGGAACAATAGCCCACTTCCCGCTCTATCACCTAGTGAAAGTTTCATTTAAAAATATTAAACCGTTCAAAAGTGGTATCAAAAAACAGAAAAACATTACAAAAATAGCATGTTGCAAGTTCCGGTTCATCAGATTTTTGGTTTTTTACCTATAACTTTTGAAAGGGTTAAGATATCTTAATGAAATTTTCACCATATGGCAGAGTGGGAAGTGGGCTACATTTTCGTGGAACATTTTTTTGAAATCGCCTTAACGCTAAGAAAGTTATAAGCGTTTTTCTAATTAAAACGCTTTTTAACTAAAGTGGATGTGGCATGTGGCAACATAAGTTGCATATGGCAGATAGCCAATTTCCCACTCTACCACATGGTGCAAGTTTCATTCAAAAATATTCATCCATTCCCAAGTTATTGCGAAAACACCAAATTGTATTCAAAATGTAACCGTCGCTCTGTCCGAGAATTCAATTTGAAAAACTTGAAAGAAAAAAGTGAAACACCAGGCTAACAGAACCAGCAGTAGGTGGATTTTTGGGAATTAATTTTTGTTTTCTTGTTACAACTTTTGAACGGATAAATATTTTTGCATGAAACTTGCACCATGTTGTATAGCAAGAATTGTGCTACTTGTCACATGCAACTTTTGCTGCCACATGCCACAAATAAGTTGCATAAATAGAGTTTTATTTGAAGAAACGCTTGTAGCATTTTAAGCGTTTGACGAATTTTAAAAAAATATTCAGAGGAACAATAGAGCACTTCCCGCTCTATCACCTAGTGAAAGTTTCATTTAAAAATATTAAACCGTTCAAAAGTGGTAGCAAAAAACAGAAAAACATTACAGAAATAGCATGTTGCAAGTTCCGGTTCATCAGGTTTTTGGTTTTTTACCTATAACTTTTGAAAGGGTTAAGATATCTTAATGAAACTTTCACCATGTGGCACCATTTTAAGATTTACAAAAAGCAACACTGTACTGTAGATGTGAAAAAAGTCATGTTTTTTTCTTTTATTACAAAAAAATATACTGAAGGAAAATTCTGCTGCTGATGCTGCATCTGTTTTTTGTAATTCATAGAGCTTTTAGATTAAAAAGTGGAAACTCAACTGAGCTGAGTAGTAAACCTGAAAGGGGCCATTAATTTAAATTGATTGTATTAAAAATTTTATTAACTATTTAAAGTTTTGTTTGTTTTTTCGTATTTATTTTTTCTTGCTACATTTTTCTATAAGCTCTTGTAGATATATATATGTATGTGTGTAGTACGTATTGTAGATAAAATTCTTATTATCATTTCATTGTCTACTTGTTTTTATTTTTATTTTTTTATTTTTTATTATCATTTGCATTTGTGCGTAATTGAGTTTTTTGTGTTTATTATTTCTAGTTTGAGACCACAGACGAAATTAAGGCATTCGATACCGATTAAAATTTCCTTTCAATTTCTATTGAAATTTCGATCGATATCAAGAGCCGTAATTTATTCACCATAAAACCGATGTGATTTACGAAAATTAAATAAAAATATTTAGTAAAACGACTTTTAATAATAAAATTATTTTATTTCGATTTCTTGCATAAACTAGAAAATTCCAAAAAAAAATTATTTAATTAATGAATAAATTATTTTATGGAATTTAATTGTTTAATGCTTGAAAGGTTAAAGTTTTAGTTTTTTATATATTTAAATAAAAAAGTTATAACACGTCAAACAAAAAAAAAAAATCAGAGCTTAGTTTTTGGAACAACTTCAAGTAATGATCCTCACATTGTTTTCATATCTGGAATTTGTATTTTCATTTTTTATTTGTCTTATTATCCTTAAAAAAAATGTGTACATTTTTGTGTTTCTTTATATATATATTTTTTTATTATTTTTATTGATTTTTTGTTTTGTAAATTACATGTTGATTTGTATAACATTTAAAATTCTTTTTAAACTTCAGTAATAACTATAATAATTAATAATTATAACTATCAAGTATTTAATTAGTGTAGGGGTTTTTTATTCTTGGTTTAACTTAAAACCATAAAGGACAACTAAAATTTATAATTTCACTTTTATTTTATTATTTTCATTATAAATTAATTAATATTTTATTTTCATGTTTTTTTTTTAATCAATATTTATGTATATATTTGCATCATAAACATTTTAAACGGTAGTTTTTGTATTATCGTTTAACATTTAGCTAAAAATTAAATTTATTTGTTTAAAAAGAAAAAAACTTAAACAAAAATTAAAAAAATATTACAAAACCATTTAGGCAATAAGCTTTTTATTTATGTATTTTTTTTTTGTAATAATTTCCAAAAAAAAGGTGCAGGGACTAACTAAATAAAACAAAAAGTGGAGAAAAGAAAACAAATTTTGGGATAAAAAAAATTTTCTATTTTGTAAAATGCCAAGTAATAAATATTTTTTTGAGATAAAAAAAAAATAATAATAAAAATAACCAGCTTAGAGTAACAAATATTTTTTAAGCTTAAGATCTTAAAAATTTTTTTTTTTTGTATAATAATTAATTTCCTTGAAGAAAACATCTAAAAGAAAGTTGAAATATCGGAAAATTTAAAAAAATCATTTTTATTAAGATCTTAAGCTTAAGCGGGCGAACGACAACTTTTTTCGTACATTTGTATTGAAAAAAAAAAAAAAACAATTTAAAAAAATTTGTTTTTGTTTTCAATACAAAATGAAAAAGAAGCTTTCACTCACTTTTATGGAGCCTGGCATTAAAAATATTTTAATAAAATAATATGTAATAAGAATCAGCCTTATTGCATTTGGCGTTGGCAATATCGGCGAAACAACATCACTTATAATAAAAAAAAAAAAAAAAAAAAAAACTAAAATTGCAAAAAAAAATAGTTTTTTCTTTTTTCAATTTTTTATTATTATTATTTTTTTAAATTAAGTTTGCCAAATTACTTATTAATTTTTACAATTTCAAATGTACACCTTTCTTTCTTCTTGTATTAAAATTTTGTGTATTAAAGAAATTTAAAAAAAAAAAAACAAAAGAAAATATAAATAAAGTTTTAATAAAAATGGTTGTATGTAAATGATAAAATATAAGAAGCACTTACAAAATAGAGCCTTTTAAAAAAATAAATAAGTGGTGGCAGAATTTGCCTACACATTTAAAAGAAATTAATTTCAAAAAGCCGGGATTATTAAAGGACGTTTCAAACTAGGGACGAATTTAGGTTTCATATTTTTATAAAGAAAAACGTAATTTTGTTTTTGTTTCTTAACAAAATGATGGAGTACAAGTGGTAAGTTGGTTTTTAATAAAAACAATTTCCTTGATTTTTAAATTACTTTTTCCTACAAGTAGCGTTTAATTTTTTAATAAAATTTCTTTAATAAATAAATATCGCCCGTTAGTGGCATTAGAGTCTTAACAAACAAAATATAATTAATGAGAGTTAAGCATGCAAAACTCTTCATTAGAGTAACTAAATGGTGAAAAATATTTAATTAAAATTTTTTAAAATAATTTTTCTATTTAACCTCAAAAAAAAAAAAAAAAAAGCTTTTTACCAAGGAATCGTAACTACAACGGTCCTACTTCAGCTAGGCTGTTACACCCAAGAACGATAGAAAGACCAGATTATGCCCTGCTCATGATTTGCCTTAAGATGACCAAGATTGTAAACTGTTTGAAGAAAACAAATAATACATTTCTCTCTCCTCTCTCTTTCTCTCTCTTATTTAGCTGTAAATTATTAGCCAGTTAGACATCTAGTATTTCTATCGTTCTTGTTGCAGCGATTGCACTCCCTACTGCCACTCTTCGTTCTTTTTTATTAAACCAACTCCTCATATTGTACCCCACCATCTGTACAGCATAAAAAGTAATTAAAATATTTTTTTCTTTTTGTTAAATAACTATTCGTACTACGTTTTTTAAGATTTTCATTATTATAACTAGTGCTATTATTAATATTTTTATAATTTTTCACCCTATACTACATGCAACATAAGAAGCGATGAAAGAAACTTTTGGCATTTCTTCGCACCCTAGAGGCCCTTAGCTAACAAATAATACCCTGATCTAAGCTTAAACCGTTTGCTGTAGCGGCAGCATTCTTAACAACACCATGATGATGCAAATGATGATGATGATGATGGTGATGGGGATGATGGTGTGAATGATGTGTATGCGAATGCTGCTGCTGCTGCTGCTGATGTTGGTGGGAATTTAACAAATGCTGTGAGTGCGTATGCTGCTGATGTTGGCCATATAATAAAGCTGTTGAGGTACCGGCGGATGCATTGGCTGCTGCTGTTGAGCCATTGTGGCTCGCACTACCACCACCATTAATTAGGGATTTTGTGCAATTGCTGCTTAGAGTTGTTGCGGAATAAGAGTTTTTTATTGTTGCATTGGTGGCGCTTGCTAAGGAGGTGCTAATGTTGTTTGTTGTTGTTGAGGAATTTGGATGCCTGCATCCATTTGTAGAGGAATTTGTACAGGAAACACAATACACGCATGTTGTCTTATAATTTTGAGCAGCTGTAGCTGGTATAGATACGGGTGCTGTTGTCAACGACTTATTTTGTTTTTTGATGATTGCGTGTACAGCGGTTGAAGGCTCTGAGGCTCTACGGCCCGTATTTGCTATGGTAATGGCTGAAGAATGTGCTAAAGTTGGTGGGGACATTGTAGATCTAGTGCCATTGCTAGTGTACTTTAATTGACTGGGATTGTGCGCTTGCTGTGCCTGTTGTTGTTGATACTGCTGCCTACTGCCGTTGGTGGCAAACTCTGGCGGTGTTACCGGTTGTTCGCCCCCTTCTAGTTGAAATTTTTTAACTAAAGCCTTAACCGAGGTGGGTGATGCATCTGCAGTTGGGGTTTTGCGTATAACTTTGGGCGTAGTAGGAGCATCTGGGAACAAAGAATGATGATTGCCATTGCTAACTGATACTTTATCGTTTGTTACATTAACAGCTGCTGAAGCAGGTAATGTAATTGTGGCCACTATATTGGCTGTATTAAGCGTTGCTGATGGTGTTATGTGTATGGTGGCGGTAGCTGATTGTGTGACTGCTGTGGAAGGGCAGGAGGAAGAGGCTTTCTTTAAAGTTGCCGCACTTCCATTGCAAATGTTGGCGGTTATTTTTTTGGTGGTTAAATAAGTGTTTTCCTTATTGGATTCTGATGAATGACGTCTGGCCGGTATGTGTAACAATTGTTGTTGTTCTTGTGCAGAGGCTGGTGTTTGTTGTTGCTGTGATGATGATGTTCGTTGCACACTGCACAGTGGTATGGTAATGGCTTTTGTGGCTGGCACATTATGTACAGCAGTAGTTTTTGTTGTTTGTTTTGCACTTGAAAGCTTAGAGGAGGATTTGCCGGTTTGTAAATCATCACGCAACTTGCTAAAACTACTAGACGAATGACCTTTAGTTAGAACAGAAATGTGACCATTAGCATGACCATTTAGAAATCCATTTGTATGGCCATTCGCATAACCGTTTGTGTAGGCATTTGTATGACCGTTAGTGTAATTAGTTGTGTGGCCATTGACATGACCATTTGTATGACTATTTGTTGTTGTTGTTGTTGTTGTTTTAAGCAAAGTATTTTGTGTTGTTGTTGGTTTTTTATACATACTATACAAGTTGTTATCTTCTTCTTCGGAATTATCAATACTAATAGCTTGAGGTTTATCTTTAACTGTTTGTACCTCATTATCATTGGCATTTGCTTGAAGTTCTTCCTCAGTTTGCTGTGCACGAACGTCATTGTCATCAATAACGTCATTAACATCGTCAACGTCCTCATCATCTTGATCGTCTTCCTCATCCGCATTTCCATCATCATCATCATCCTCATCATCATCTTGTTCCAATTGTTTTTTATTTTTTATCGCATTAAAAATATGTCTATCGATGTTACATTCGTCTTTAAGCCAAATGTGTTCGAGACATCCTGCAGCAGTCATGCGATCACTAGATACAAAAAAAAAAAAAAAAAAAAAAAACCAAAAACAAAAAAATTATTTAAATTAAAAACAAAGCAGGATTTAAAAGTAAAAAGTCTTACTTTGGCTTTATTCGCAATGCTCTGCGTATAAAATCAATGGCTGCCGTTGAGACGCCTCCAAATAATTTATCCGGAAATGTCAGTGCACATTGTGATATATTAAGGAAGGTTTCCTGTTTCGTTTCACCACCAAACGGTGAGAAGCCTGATAATAACACATACGCCAACACACCAACCGACCAAATATCGGTGCACAATGACAAGGGTTCATACTGTAAAACTTCGGGTGCTACATAATCGGGTGTACCAACGATTTCACGCACATTGGTACCTTCGGCTACCACACGTGAAATACCAAAATCACACAATTTCAAGCCATCTGCAAAAAAAGAAGAAAAAAAAAATCGTTTAATTTTTATTTAAAGCTGCTGTTTTTTTTTTAAAGAAAAGTTTAAGCAGACAGCCTTATTACGAGTGTATGACTCTCGTAATAAGGCCTACTTTCTATTAAATTTTATTTTTTTACCTTCTATATGTTCGCCTGTTAGTAAAATGTTTTGCGGTTTTAAATCTAAATGTACTATAGAACGTTTATGTAGAAATTGTAGTGCTTTAAGTACTTCACGCATACAAATGCGGGCCTGGGCCTCCGTTAGACATTCTTCATTATCTAGAAATGTTTGTAACTCACCACCGGTCGCTCTAAAAAAAAGATAAAAAAATTTAGTTAAAATGGGTAATTAATTTTAGGTTCTATTTAAATAAAAAAATTATAAAAATAAATAAAAAAAAGTGTAAATTTTTTAGAACAAAATTTGTTATTTCAGCATTAAAAAAAGCGTTGGAAAGAGTAGTGGTCTGCTTTGTTATCTCGCTTTAACTTTTACTTAAAACAAGCTCCACGGTTTTGTTTTGTTTATAAAATAAACAATTTGCCCTAACAAATTCCTAACTTTTACTATGTAAAGTTGTAATAAGTAATAAGTATGTATATTTGTACCCTACTGTACACAGTAATAAATTATAAATTAAAAAAAATTTTTTTTTGTAATAAAAATATTTTTTAATTTAATAAAACTTTTTTTAATTTTATTTAAGTTTTTAATAAAATCAATTAAATATTAAATCAGCTGTAACTATTTTTTTTTCATTGAGTTAGGATATTGTCATATTGATGAAATATTTAATTAATTCAATTAAAAAAATTTTTTAAATTAAAAATTAATTAATATATTAATTAAAAGTTTTAATTAATTAAAATTTTTTCCTGGGTAGCCGTAAACAATTAAATATTTAATCAATTCAATTACAAATTTAATTAATGCCAGTAAAGTTTTAATTAATGCAACAATTTTTTAATTAAAAATTAATTAATTTTTTTTAATTAAAATTTTTAATTGGTTAAAATTTTAATCAATTCAATTAGAAATTTAATTAATAGCAGTTTTATTAAGTTTTATTAAATGCCACAATTTTTTTAATTAAAAATTAATTAATTTTTTTTTAATTAAAAGTTTTAATTGGCCAAATTTTTTCTGTGTAGCAGGGAACTATTAAATATTTAATTAATTCAATTAGAAATTTAATTAATGCCCGTAAAGTTTTATTCAAGTCAACAATTTTATAATTAAAACTTAATTTTTTTTAATTAAAATTTTTAATTGATTAATTTATTTTCTACATAGCAGGGAACTATTAAATATTTAATTAATTCAATTACAAATATAATTAATGCCAGTAAAGTTTTAATTAATGCAACAAGTTTTTAATTAAAAATTAATTAATTTTTTTAATTAAAATTTTTAATTGATTAATTTTTTTTGTGTAGCGGCTAACTATTGCTTTATAAATGGCTGCTTTTATTCGATTTTATTATTTTTCAGGTGTCATTTTACTTTTGCTTTGATGTAAAAAAATCAGGAGGCAAATTACGCCATTCTATGCTGCTTGAAATTTCAATGCGATTCAAATGCCGTCATTTGGCCCCGAACATGTAATCATAATTCTCATCCCTGAATGTTCTTTTTTTTTAACGGTACAAACTAATTTGTGTTTGTGAATGCAGCTCTATGACTTTTTAATTAAAGAAAATTATGCAGGTAAAATGTTTTAGCGTTGATTAATCAATAAAAATTAAATTTAAATATTTGAAACTTACAATTCCAATAATAGCGCTGTATCTGAACGTGATTCGTGAACTGCATTTAATTTAACAATATTATCAGCTTCATTACACAGCATTAAGACGGCAATTTCATGTTTAATCTCTTTATCTGATGATTGGGCTCGACGTCGGCGCTTAAGAAATTTTGCTGCAAAATGTGTACCCGAATTTTTGTGTATTGCCCGGCGTACTGCAGCGAATTTGCCTCTGAAATCAAGAAAAAAAAAATAAATGAGGAAAGTAAATAAAACATACTGTCCAAACTAGTAAGACATTAATTATATTTAATAAAAATTTAATAAAATATGACTGTGAAGGGAAGCTTTTATATATAAATCCCCAACTTTTTTATTTGGTTTCTTAACACAAAAATACAAATTGAAAATATTGATAGTGTCTTTTGTCCTTGAACACAACAAAATCAACTGAATCCTATACATATAAATTGAAATAAATTAAATTGTTAATAATTGTGAAATTACCAGAACATTTTTTAATATTTTTACGGAAAAATTACATAAAAGATTAGCTGAAATCTACTACACTTGCTTTCATATCAAATATTTTTAAATTGCGGGCAATGCCGGGTATAAGTTTTTAATGGTTCATAAAATCACAAATATCCAAATAAAACATTCATTCAGATTTTTCTTTTCTCCAGCTAGAGACACAACAATTAAATGGCAAACAGCACAATTTTTTTTTATTCATTCATAAAATTTCCACTTCATAAATGAATTTAGAAAATTTTACGTATTCTGTCATCCGAAATAAACCGGTAATAATTTATTGGTTAAATATAATTTGTGTTTGCAATTTTTTCTTTTCGTAAACACACATGCAAAATTTCCAATTTTTTGTTTTATTTTTCAATATTTTTAAGTTATTCTTTTGTTTTGCCACCTGGACACTGGGTTGTTGAATGAAATTTTTTTTGCTATAATATTTTTTCGTTTTTTTTTTAATTTAATTTCTTGACTAAGAGTAGCGGTCGTTGAGGCAACAGTGCTGGTTTCAATAATTTTTTGTACAATATTTGGGCGTCAACAAGTTGTTGCTTTTACCATTTTTAATGTTTTTTCTTTTATTTAATTTTTTATTTTGTTTATTTATTTAGTTGGGGCACTAAAACAAGAAAACCAGACAGTTTGGGATGTTTTCAATATTGTGTGTGTGTATGATAAAAGAATCTACGGGTTTTCCTATTTCTTTTGCTTAAATTAGTTGAATAGATAAAAAAAATTTTTTTCGCCAAAATTTTATTTTAAAAAAATTGATAAAAATTTTTTTCGCACTATCCGCAAGACAATACGTTTAACTATCCAACACAAAAAAAATCAAAACGATATATTGAAAACTAAGCAAGTTATGACCAAAAAAGTAACTAGTTCTACTAAAAAGTGGCCGGAAAAAGGCAGTAGCAGAACTGGTTACCTTTTTGGTCATAAGTTGCTTATTTTTCCAGACATCGACTTGAATCCTATTGCGTTCGATAGGTAACAGCATTGGCTTTAATACAAAATTTTCTTTTTGCGAATAGTGGGAAAAAATTTTTTTTCTTCAAAAAATACCATGGACTACCCCCTTTGCTTTTTTTGAAAAAACGATAAGAAATTTTTTGCTCTACCAGCAAGGAAAAAAAATTTGTGGTTAAAGCCAGTACCCTTAGCTATCCAAATCAAAAGAAATCAAGTCGATATCTAGAAAACTAAGCAAGTTATGACCAAAAAAGTAACTAGTTCTACTAAAAAGTGGCCGGAAAAAGGCAGTAGCAGAACTGGTTACCTTTTTGGTCATAAGTTGCTTATTTTTCCAGACATCGACTTGATTCCTATTGCGTTCGATAGGTAACAGCATTGGCTTTAATACAAAATTTTCTTTTTGCGAATAGTGGGAAAAAATTTTTTTTCTTCAAAAAATACCATGGACTACCCCCTTTGCTTTTTTTGAAAAAACGATAAGAAATTTTTTGCTCTACCAGCAAGGAAAAAAAATTTGTGGTTAAAGCCAGTACCCTTAGCTATCCAAATCAAAAGAAATCAAGTCGATATCTAGAAAACTAAGCAAGTTATGACCAAAAAAGTAACTAGTTCTACTAAAAAGTGGCCGGAAAAAGGCAGTAGCAGAACTGGTTACCTTTTTGGTCATAAGTTGCTTATTTTTCCAGACATCGACTTGATTCCTATTGCGTTCGATAGGTAACAGCATTGGCTTTAATACAAAATTTTCTTTTTGCGAATAGTGGGAAAAAATTTTTTTTCTTCAAAAAATACCATGGACTACCCCCTTTGCTTTTTTTGAAAAAACGATAAAAATTTTTTTGCTCTACCTGCAAGGAAAAAAAATTTATGGTTAAAGCCAGTACCCTTAGCTATCCAAATCAAAAGAAATCAAGTCGATATCTAGAAAACTAAGCAAGTTATGACCAAAAAAGTAACTAGTTCTACTAAAAAGTGGCCGGAAAAAGGCAGTAGCAGAACTGGTTACCTTTTTGGTCATAAGTTGCTTACTTTTCCAGACATCGACTTGATTCCTATTGCGTTCGATAGGTAACAGCATTGGCTTTAATACAAAATTTTCTTTTTGCGAATAGTGGGAAAAAATTTTTTTTCTTCAAAAAATACCATGGACTACCCCCTTTGCTTTTTTTGAAAAAACGATAAAAATTTTTTTGCTCTACCTGCAAGGAAAAAAAATTTATGGTTAAAGCCAGTACCCTTAGCTATCCAAATCAAAAGAAATCAAGTCGATATCTAGAAAACTAAGCAAGTTATGACCAAAAAAGTAACTAGTTCTACTAAAAAGTGGCTGGAAAAAGGCAGTAGCAGAACTGGTTACCTTTTTGGTCATAAGTTGCTTACTTTTCCAGACATCGACTTGATTCCTATTGCGTTCGATAGGTAACAGCATTGGCTTTAATACAAAATTTTCTTTTTGCGAATAGTGGGAAAAAATTTTTTTTCTTCAAAAAATACCATGGACTACCCCCTTTGCTTTTTTTGAAAAAACGATAAAAAATTTTTTGCTCTACCAGCAAGGAAAAAAAATTTGTGGTTAAAGCCAGTACCCTTAGCTATCCAAATCAAAAGAAATCAAGTCGATATCTAGAAAACTAAGCAAGTTATGACCAAAAAAGTAACTAGTTCTACTAAAAAGTGGCCGGAAAAAGGCAGTAGCAGAACTGGTTACCTTTTTGGTCATAAGTTGCTTATTTTTCCAGACATCGACTTGATTCCTATTGCGTTCGATAGGTAACAGCATTGGCTTTAATACAAAATTTTCTTTTTGCGAATAGTGGGAAAAAATTTTTTTTCTTCAAAAAATACCATGGACTACCCCCTTTGCTTTTTTTGAAAAAACGATAAAAAATTTTTTGCTCTACCAGCAAGGAAAAAAAATTTGTGGTTAAAGCCAGTACCCTTAGCTATCCAAATCAAAAGAAATCAAGTCGATATCTAGAAAACTAAGCAAGTTATGACCAAAAAAGTAACTAGTTCTACTAAAAAGTGGCCGGAAAAAGGCAGTAGCAGAACTGCTTACCTTTTTGGTCATAAGTTGCTTACTTTTCCAGACATCGACTTGATTCCTATTGCGTTCGATAGGTAACAGCATTGGCTTTAATACAAAATTTTCTTTTTGCGAATAGTGGGAAAAAATTTTTTTTCTTCAAAAAATACCATGGACTACCCCCTTTGCTTTTTTTGAAAAAACGATAAAAAATTTTTTGCTCTACCAGCAAGGAAAAAAAATTTGTGGTTAAAGCCAGTACCCTTAGCTATCCAAATCAAAAGAAATCAAGTCGATATCTAGAAAACTAAGCAAGTTATGACCAAAAAAGTAACTAGTTCTACTAAAAAGTGGCCGGAAAAAGGCAGTAGCAGAACTGGTTACCTTTTTGGTCATAAGTTGCTTACTTTTCCAGACATCGACTTGATTCCTATTGCGTTCGATAGGTAACAGCATTGGCTTTAATACAAAATTTTCTTTTTGGGAATAGTGGGAAAAAATTTTTTTTCTTCAAAAAATACCATGGACTACCCCCTTTGCTTTTTTTGAAAAAACGATAAAAAATTTTTTGCTCTACCAGCAAGGAAAAAAAATTTGTGGTTAAAGCCAGTACCCTTAGCTATCCAAATCAAAAGAAATCAAGTCGATATCTAGAAAACTAAGCAAGTTATGACCAAAAAAGTAACTAGTTCTACTAAAAAGTGGCCGGAAAAAGGCAGTAGCAGAACTGCTTACCTTTTTGGTCATAAGTTGCTTACTTTTCCAGACATCGACTTGATTCCTATTGCGTTCGATAGGTAACAGCATTGGCTTTAATACAAAATTTTCTTTTTGCGAATAGTGGGAAAAAATTTTTTTTCTTCAAAAAATACCATGGACTACCCCCTTTGCTTTTTTTGAAAAAACGATAAAAAATTTTTTGCTCTACCAGCAAGGAAAAAAAAATTGTGGTTAAAGCCAGTACCCTTAGCTATCCAAATCAAAAGAAATCAAGTCGATATCTAGAAAACTAAGCAAGTTATGACCAAAAAAGTAACTAGTTCTACTAAAAAGTGGCCGGAAAAAGGCAGTAGCAGAACTGGTTACCTTTTTGGTCATAAGTTGCTTATTTTTCCAGACATCGACTTGATTCCTATTGCGTTCGATAGGTAACAGCATTGGCTTTAATACAAAATTTTCTTTTTGCGAATAGTGGGAAAAAATTTTTTTTCTTCAAAAAATACCATGGACTACCCCCTTTGCTTTTTTTGAAAAAACGATAAAAAATTTTTTGCTCTACCAGCAAGGAAAAAAAATTTGTGGTTAAAGCCAGTACCCTTAGCTATCCAAATCAAAAGAAATCAAGTCGATATCTAGAAAACTAAGCAAGTTATGACCAAAAAAGTAACTAGTTCTACTAAAAAGTGGCCGGAAAAAGGCAGTAGCAGAACTGGTTACCTTTTTGGTCATAAGTTGCTTACTTTTCCAGACATCGACTTGATTCCTATTGCGTTCGATAGGTAACAGCATTGGCTTTAATACAAAATTTTCTTTTTGGGAATAGTGGGAAAAAATTTTTTTTCTTCAAAAAATACCATGGACTACCCCCTTTGCTTTTTTTGAAAAAACGATAAAAAATTTTTTGCTCTACCAGCAAGGAAAAAAAATTTGTGGTTAAAGCCAGTACCCTTAGCTATCCAAATCAAAAGAAATCAAGTCGATATCTAGAAAACTAAGCAAGTTATGACCAAAAAAGTAACTAGTTCTACTAAAAAGTGGCCGGAAAAAGGCAGTAGCAGAACTGCTTACCTTTTTGGTCATAAGTTGCTTACTTTTCCAGACATCGACTTGATTCCTATTGCGTTCGATAGGTAACAGCATTGGCTTTAATACAAAATTTTCTTTTTGCGAATAGTGGGAAAAAATTTTTTTTCTTCAAAAAATACCATGGACTACCTACCCCCTTTGCTTTTTTTGAAAAAACGATAAAAAATTTTTTGCTCTACCAGCAAGGAAAAAAAATTTGTGGTTAAAGCCAGTACCCTTAGCTATCCAAATCAAAAGAAATCAAGTCGATATCTAGAAAACTAAGCAAGTTATGACCAAAAAAGTAACTAGTTCTACTAAAAAGTGGCCGGAAAAAGGCAGTAGCAGAACTGGTTACCTTTTTGGTCATAAGTTGCTTACTTTTCCAGACATCGACTTGATTCCTATTGCGTTCGATAGGTAACAGCATTGGCTTTAATACAAAATTTTCTTTTTGCGAATAGTGGGAAAAAATTTTTTTTCTTCAAAAAATACCATGGACTACCCCCTTTGCTTTTTTTGAAAAAACGATAAAAAATTTTTTGCTCTACCAGCAAGGAAAAAAAATTTGTGGTTAAAGCCAGTACCCTTAGCTATCCAAATCAAAAGAAATCAAGTCGATATCTAGAAAACTAAGCAAGTTATGACCAAAAAAGTAACTAGTTCTACTAAAAAGTGGCCGGAAAAAGGCAGTAGCAGAACTGGTTACCTTTTTGGTCATAAGTTGCTTATTTTTCCAGACATCGACTTGATTCCTATTGCGTTCGATAGGTAACAGCATTGGCTTTAATACAAAATTTTCTTTTTGCGAATAGTGGGAAAAAATTTTTTTTCTTCCAAAAAATACCATGGACTACCCCCTTTGCTTTTTTTGAAAAAACGATAAAAAAATTTTTGCTCTACCAGCAAGGAAAAAAAATTTGTGGTTAAAGCCAGTACCCTTAGCTATCCAAATCAAAAGAAATCAAGTCGATATCTAGAAAACTAAGCAAGTTATGACCAAAAAAGTAACTAGTTCTACTAAAAAGTGGCCGGAAAAAGGCAGTAGCAGAACTGGTTACCTTTTTGGTCATAAGTTGCTTATTTTTCCAGACATCGACTTGATTCCTATTGCGTTCGATAGGTAACAGCATTGGCTTTAATACAAAATTTTCTTTTTGCGAATAGTGGGAAAAATTTTTTTTTCTTCCAAAAAATACCATGGACTACCCCCTTTGCTTTTTTTGAAAAAACGATAAAAAATTTTTTGCTCTACCAGCAAGGAAAAAAAATTTGTGGTTAAAGCCAGTACCCTTAGCTATCCAAATCAAAAGAAATCAAGTCGATATCTAGAAAACTAAGCAAGTTATGACCAAAAAAGTAACTAGTTCTACTAAAAAGTGGCCGGAAAAAGGCAGTAGCAGAACTGGTTACCTTTTTGGTCATAAGTTGCTTACTTTTCCAGACATCGACTTGATTCCTATTGCGTTCGATAGGTAACAGCATTGGCTTTAATACAAAATTTTCTTTTTGCGAATAGTGGGAAAAAATTTTTTTTCTTCAAAAAATACCATGGACTACCCCCTTTGCTTTTTTTGAAAAAACGATAAAAAATTTTTTGCTCTACCAGCAAGGAAAAAAAATTTGTGGTTAAAGCCAGTACCCTTAGCTATCCAAATCAAAAGAAATCAAGTCGATATCTAGAAAACTAAGCAAGTTATGACCAAAAAAGTAACTAGTTCTACTAAAAAGTGGCCGGAAAAAGGCAGTAGCAGAACTGGTTACCTTTTTGGTCACAAGTTGCTTATTTTTCCAGACATCGACTTGATTCCTATTGCGTTCGATAGGTAACAGCATTGGCTTTAATACAAAATTTTCTTTTTGCGAATAGTGGGAAAAAATTTTTTTTCTTCCAAAAAATACCATGGACTACCCCCTTTGCTTTTTTTGAAAAAACGATAAAAAATTTTTTGCTCTACCAGCAAGGAAAAAAAATTTGTGGTTAAAGCCAGTACCCTTAGCTATCCAAATCAAAAGAAATCAAGTCGATATCTAGAAAACTAAGCAAGTTATGACCAAAAAAGTAACTAGTTCTACTAAAAAGTGGCCGGAAAAAGGCAGTAGCAAAACTGCTTACCTTTTTGGTCATAAGTTGCTTACTTTTCCAGACATCGACTTGATTCCTATTGCGTTCGATAGGTAACAGCATTGGCTTTAATACAAAATTTTCTTTTTGCGAATAGTGGGAAAAAATTTTTTTTCTTCAAAAAATACCATGGACTACCCCCTTTGCTTTTTTTGAAAAAACGATAAAAAATTTTTTGCTCTACCAGCAAGGAAAAAAAATTTGTGGTTAAAGCCAGTACCCTTAGCTATCCAAATCAAAAGAAATCAAGTCGATATCTAGAAAACTAAGCAAGTTATGACCAAAAAAGTAACTAGTTCTACTAAAAAGTGGCCGGAAAAAGGCAGTAGCAGAACTGGTTACCTTTTTGGTCATAAGTTGCTTATTTTTCCAGACATCGATTTGATTCCTATTGCGTTCGATAGGTAACAGCATTGGCTTTAATACAAAATTTTCTTTTTGCGAATAGTGGGAAAAAATTTTTTTTCTTCAAAAAATACCATGGACTACCCCCTTTGCTTTTTTTGAAAAAACGATAAAAAAATTTTTGCTCTACCAGCAAGGAAAAAAAATTTGTGGTTAAAGCCAGTACCCTTAGCTATCCAAATCAAAAGAAATCAAGTCGATATCTAGAAAACTAAGCAAGTTATGACCAAAAAAGTAACTAGTTCTACTAAAAAGTGGCCGGAAAAAGGCAGTAGCAGAACTGGTTACCTTTTTGGTCATAAGTTGCTTACTTTTCCAGACATCGACTTGATTCCTATTGCGTTCGATAGGTAACAGCATTGGCTTTAATACAAAATTTTCTTTTTGGGAATAGTGGGAAAAAATTTTTTTTCTTCAAAAAATACCATGGACTACCCCCTTTGCTTTTTTTGAAAAAACGATAAAAAATTTTTTGCTCTACCAGCAAGGAAAAAAAATTTGTGGTTAAAGCCAGTACCCTTAGCTATCCAAATCAAAAGAAATCAAGTCGATATCTAGAAAACTAAGCAAGTTATGACCAAAAAAGTAACTAGTTCTACTAAAAAGTGGCCGGAAAAAGGCAGTAGCAGAACTGCTTACCTTTTTGGTCATAAGTTGCTTACTTTTCCAGACATCGACTTGATTCCTATTGCGTTCGATAGGTAACAGCATTGGCTTTAATACAAAATTTTCTTTTTGCGAATAGTGGGAAAAAATTTTTTTTCTTCAAAAAATACCATGGACTACCTACCCCCTTTGCTTTTTTTGAAAAAACGATAAAAAATTTTTTGCTCTACCAGCAAGGAAAAAAAATTTGTGGTTAAAGCCAGTACCCTTAGCTATCCAAATCAAAAGAAATCAAGTCGATATCTAGAAAACTAAGCAAGTTATGACCAAAAAAGTAACTAGTTCTACTAAAAAGTGGCCGGAAAAAGGCAGTAGCAGAACTGGTTACCTTTTTGGTCATAAGTTGCTTATTTTTCCAGACATCGACTTGATTCCTATTGCGTTCGATAGGTAACTGCATTGGCTTTAATACAAAATTTTCTTTTTGCGAATAGTGGGAAAAAATTTTTTTTCTTCAAAAAATACCATGGACTACCCCCTTTGCTTTTTTTGAAAAAACGATAAAAAACTTTTTGCTCTACCAGCAAGGAAAAAAAATTTGTGGTTAAAGCCAGTACCCTTAGCTATCCAAATCAAAAGAAATCAAGTCGATATCTAGAAAACTAAGCAAGTTATGACCAAAAAAGTAACTAGTTCTACTAAAAAGTGGCCGGAAAAAGGCAGTAGCAGAACTGGTTACCTTTTTGGTCATAAGTTGCTTACTTTTCCAGACATCGACTTGATTCCTATTGCGTTCGATAGGTAACAGCATTGGCTTTAATACAAAATTTTCTTTTTGCGAATAGTGGGAAAAAATTTTTTTTCTTCAAAAAATACCATGGACTACCCCCTTTGCTTTTTTTGAAAAAACGATAAAAAATTTTTTGCTCTACCAGCAAGGAAAAAAAATTTGTGGTTAAAGCCAGTACCCTTAGCTATCCAAATCAAAAGAAATCAAGTCGATATCTAGAAAACTAAGCAAGTTATGACCAAAAAAGTAACTAGTTCTACTAAAAAGTGGCCGGAAAAAGGCAGTAGCAGAACTGGTTACCTTTTTGGTCATAAGTTGCTTACTTTTCCAGACATCGACTTGATTCCTATTGCGTTCGATAGGTAACAGCATTGGCTTTAATACAAAATTTTCTTTTTGGGAATAGTGGGAAAAAATTTTTTTTCTTCAAAAAATACCATGGACTACCCCCTTTGCTTTTTTTGAAAAAACGATAAAAAATTTTTTGCTCTACCAGCAAGGAAAAAAAATTTGTGGTTAAAGCCAGTACCCTTAGCTATCCAAATCAAAAGAAATCAAGTCGATATCTAGAAAACTAAGCAAGTTATGACCAAAAAAGTAACTAGTTCTACTAAAAAGTGGCCGGAAAAAGGCAGTAGCAGAACTGGTTACCTTTTTGGTCATAAGTTGCTTATTTTTCCAGACATCGACTTGATTCCTATTGCGTTCGATAGGTAACTGCATTGGCTTTAATACAAAATTTTCTTTTTGCGAATAGTGGGAAAAAATTTTTTTTCTTCAAAAAATACCATAGACTACCCCCTTTGCTTTTTTTGAAAAAACGATAAAAAATTTTTTGCTCTACCAGCAAGGAAAAAAAATTTGTGGTTAAAGCCAGTACCCTTAGCTTTCCAAATCAAAAGAAATCAAGTCAATATCTAGAAAACTAAGCAAGTTATGACCAAAAAAGTAACTAGTTCTACTAAAAAGTGGCCGGAAAAAGGCAGTAGCAGAACTGGTTACCTTTTTGGTCATAAGTTGCTTACTTTTCCAGACATCGACTTGATTCCTATTGCGTTCGATAGGTAACAGCATTGGCTTTAATACAAAATTTTCTTTTTGCGAATAGTGGGAAAAAATTTTTTTTCTTCAAAAAATACCATGGACTACCCCCTTTGCTTTTTTTGAAAAAACGATAAAAAATTTTTTGCTCTACCAGCAAGGAAAAAAAATTTGTGGTTAAAGCCAGTACCCTTAGCTATCCAAATCAAAAGAAATCAAGTCGATATCTAGAAAACTAAGCAAGTTATGACCAAAAAAGTAACTAGTTCTACTAAAAAGTGGCCGGAAAAAGGCAGTAGCAGAACTGGTTACCTTTTTGGTCATAAGTTGCTTATTTTTCCAGACATCGACTTGATTCCTATTGCGTTCGATAGGTAACAGCATTGGCTTTAATACAAAATTTTCTTTTTGCGAATAGTGGGAAAAATTTTTTTTCTTCAAAAAATACCATGGACTACCCCCTTTGCTTTTTTTGAAAAAACGATAAAAAATTTTTTGCTCTACCAGCAAGAAAAAAAAATTTGTGGTTAAAGCCAGTACCCTTAGCTATCCAAATCAAAAGAAATCAAGTCGATATCTAGAAAACTAAGCAAGTTATGACCAAAAAAGTAACTAGTTCTACTAAAAAGTGGCCGGAAAAAGGCAGTAGCAGAACTGGTTACCTTTTTGGTCATAAGTTGCTTACTTTTCCAGACATCGACTTGATTCCTATTGCGTTCGATAGGTAACAGCATTGGCTTTAATACAAAATTTTCTTTTTGCGAATAGTGGGAAAAAATTTTTTTTCTTCAAAAAATACCATGGACTACCCCCTTTGCTTTTTTTGAAAAAACGATAAAAAATTTTTTGCTCTACCAGCAAGGAAAAAAAATTTGTGGTTAAAGCCAGTACCCTTAGCTATCCAAATCAAAAGAAATCAAGTCGATATCTAGAAAACTAAGCAAGTTATGACCAAAAAAGTAACTAGTTCTACTAAAAAGTGGCCGGAAAAAGGCAGTAGCAGAACTGGTTACCTTTTTGGTCATAAGTTGCTTATTTTTCCAGACATCGACTTGATTCCTATTGCGTTCGATAGGTAACAGCATTGGCTTTAATACAAAATTTTCTTTTTGCGAATAGTGGGAAAAAATTTTTTTTCTTCCAAAAAATACCATGGACTACCCCCTTTGCTTTTTTTGAAAAAACGATAAAAAAATTTTTGCTCTACCAGCAAGGAAAAAAAATTTGTGGTTAAAGCCAGTACCCTTAGCTATCCAAATCAAAAGAAATCAAGTCGATATCTAGAAAACTAAGCAAGTTATGACCAAAAAAGTAACTAGTTCTACTAAAAAGTGGCCGGAAAAAGGCAGTAGCAGAACTGGTTACCTTTTTGGTCATAAGTTGCTTATTTTTCCAGACATCGACTTGATTCCTATTGCGTTCGATAGGTAACAGCATTGGCTTTAATACAAAATTTTCTTTTTGCGAATAGTGGGAAAAAATTTTTTTTCTTCCAAAAAATACCATGGACTACCCCCTTTGCTTTTTTTGAAAAAACGATAAAAAAATTTTTGCTCTACCAGCAAGGAAAAAAAATTTGTGGTTAAAGCCAGTACCCTTAGCTATCCAAATCAAAAGAAATCAAGTCGATATCTAGAAAACTAAGCAAGTTATGACCAAAAAAGTAACTAGTTCTACTAAAAAGTGGCCGGAAAAAGGCAGTAGCAGAACTGGTTACCTTTTTGGTCATAAGTTGCTTATTTTTCCAGACATCGACTTGATTCCTATTGCGTTCGATAGGTAACAGCATTGGCTTTAATACAAAATTTTCTTTTTGCGAATAGTGGGAAAAATTTTTTTTCTTCAAAAAATACCATGGACTACCCCCTTTGCTTTTTTTGAAAAAACGATAAAAAATTTTTTGCTCTACCAGCAAGAAAAAAAAATTTGTGGTTAAAGCCAGTACCCTTAGCTATCCAAATCAAAAGAAATCAAGTCGATATCTAGAAAACTAAGCAAGTTATGACCAAAAAAGTAACTAGTTCTACTAAAAAGTGGCCGGAAAAAGGCAGTAGAACTGGTTACCTTTTTGGTCATAAGTTGCTTATTTTTCCAGACATTGACTTGATTCCTATTGCGTTCGATAGGTAACAGCATTGGCTTTAATACAAAATTTTCTTTTTGCGAATAGTGGGAAAAATTTTTTTTTCTTCCAAAAAATACCATGGACTACCCCCTTTGCTTTTTTTGAAAAAACGATAAAAAACTTTTTGCTCTACCAGCAAGGAAAAAAAATTTGTGGTTAAAGCCAGTACCCTTAGCTATCCAAATCAAAAGAAATCAAGTCGATATCTAGAAAACTAAGCAAGTTATGACCAAAAAAGTAACTAGTTCTACTAAAAAGTGGCCGGAAAAAGGCAGTAGCAGAACTGGTTACCTTTTTGGTCATAAGTTGCTTACTTTTCCAGACATCGACTTGATTCCTATTGCGTTCGATAGGTAACAGCATTGGCTTTAATACAAAATTTTCTTTTTGCGAATAGTGGGAAAAAATTTTTTTTCTTCAAAAAATACCATGGACTACCCCCTTTGCTTTTTTTGAAAAAACGATAAAAAATTTTTTGCTCTACCAGCAAGGAAAAAAAATTTGTGGTTAAAGCCAGTACCCTTAGCTATCCAAATCAAAAGAAATCAAGTCGATATCTAGAAAACTAAGCAAGTTATGACCAAAAAAGTAACTAGTTCTACTAAAAAGTGGCCGGAAAAAGGCAGTAGCAGAACTGGTTACCTTTTTGGTCATAAGTTGCTTACTTTTCCAGACATCGACTTGATTCCTATTGCGTTCGATAGGTAACAGCATTGGCTTTAATATAAAATTTTCTTTTTGCGAATAGTGGGAAAAAATTTTTTTTCTTCAAAAAATACCATGGACTACCCCCTTTGCTTTTTTTGAAAAAACGATAAAAAATTTTTTGCTCTACCAGCAAGGAAAAAAAATTTGTGGTTAAAGCCAGTACCCTTAGCTATCCAAATCAAAAGAAATCAAGTCGATATCTAGAAAACTAAGCAAGTTATGACCAAAAAAGTAACTAGTTCTACTAAAAAGTGGCCGGAAAAAGGCAGTAGCAGAACTGGTTACCTTTTTGGTCATAAGTTGCTTACTTTTCCAGACATCGACTTGATTCCTATTGCGTTCGATAGGTAACAGCATTGGCTTTAATACAAAATTTTCTTTTTGCGAATAGTGGGAAAAAATTTTTTTTCTTCAAAAAATACCATGGACTACCCCCTTTGCTTTTTTTGAAAAAACGATAAAAAATTTTTTGCTCTACCAGCAAGGAAAAAAAATTTGTGGTTAAAGCCAGTACCCTTAGCTATCCAAATCAAAAGAAATCAAGTCGATATCTAGAAAACTAAGCAAGTTATGACCAAAAAAGTAACTAGTTCTACTAAAAAGTGGCCGGAAAAAGGCAGTAGCAGAACTGGTTACCTTTTTGGTCATAAGTTGCTTACTTTTCCAGACATCGACTTGATTCCTATTGCGTTCGATAGGTAACAGCATTGGCTTTAATACAAAATTTTCTTTTTGCGAATAGTGGGAAAAAATTTTTTTTCTTCAAAAAATACCATGGACTACCCCCTTTGCTTTTTTTGAAAAAACGATAAAAAATTTTTTGCTCTACCAGCAAGGAAAAAAAATTTGTGGTTAAAGCCAGTACCCTTAGCTATCCAAATCAAAAGAAATCAAGTCGATATCTAGAAAACTAAGCAAGTTATGACCAAAAAAGTAACTAGTTCTACTAAAAAGTGGCCGGAAAAGGGCAGTAGCAGAACTGGTTACCTTTTTGGTCATAAGTTGCTTACTTTTCCAGACATCGACTTGATTCCTATTGCGTTCGATAGGTAACAGCATTGGCTTTAATACAAAATTTTCTTTTTGCGAATAGTGGGAAAAAATTTTTTTTCTTCAAAAAATACCATGGACTACCCCCTTTGCTTTTTTTGAAAAAACGATAAAAAATTTTTTGCTCTACCAGCAAGGAAAAAAAATTTGTGGTTAAAGCCAGTACCCTTAGCTATCCAAATCAAAAGAAATCAAGTCGATATCTAGAAAACTAAGCAAGTTATGACCAAAAAAGTAACTAGTTCTACTAAAAAGTGGCCGGAAAAGGGCAGTAGCAGAACTGGTTACCTTTTTGGTCATAAGTTGCTTATTTTTCCAGACATCGACTTGATTCCTATTGCGTTCGATAGGTAACAGCATTGGCTTTAATACAAAATTTTCTTTTTGCGAATAGTGGGAAAAAATTTTTTTTCTTCAAAAAATACCATGGACTACCCCCTTTGCTTTTTTTGAAAAAACGATAAAAAATTTTTTGCTCTACCAGCAAGGAAAAAAAATTTGTGGTTAAAGCCAGTACCCTTAGCTATCCAAATCAAAAGAAATCAAGTCGATATCTAGAAAACTAAGCAAGTTATGACCAAAAAAGTAACTAGTTCTACTAAAAAGTGGCCGGAAAAGGGCAGTAGCAGAACTGGTTACCTTTTTGGTCATAAGTTGCTTATTTTTCCAGACATCGACTTGATTCCTATTGCGTTCGATAGGTAACAGCATTGGCTTTAATACAAAATTTTCTTTTTGCGAATAGTGGGAAAAATTTTTTTTCTTCAAAAAATACCATGGACTACCCCCTTTGCTTTTTTTGAAAAAACGATAAAAAATTTTTTGCTCTACCAGCAAGGAAAAAAAATTTGTGGTTAAAGCCAGTACCCTTAGCTATCCAAATCAAAAGAAATCAAGTCGATATCTAGAAAACTAAGCAAGTTATGACCAAAAAAGTAACTAGTTCTACTAAAAAGTGGCCGGAAAAAGGCAGTAGCAGAACTGGTTACCTTTTTGGTCATAAGTTGCTTACTTTTCCAGACATCGACTTGATTCCTATTGCGTTCGATAGGTAACAGCATTGGCTTTAATATAAAATTTTCTTTTTGCGAATAGTGGGAAAAAATTTTTTTTCTTCAAAAAATACCATGGACTACCCCCTTTGCTTTTTTTGAAAAAACGATAAAAAATTTTTTGCTCTACCAGCAAGGAAAAAAAATTTGTGGTTAAAGCCAGTACCCTTAGCTATCCAAATCAAAAGAAATCAAGTCGATATCTAGAAAACTAAGCAAGTTATGACCAAAAAAGTAACTAGTTCTACTAAAAAGTGGCCGGAAAAAGGCAGTAGCAGAACTGGTTACCTTTTTGGTCATAAGTTGCTTACTTTTCCAGACATCGACTTGATTCCTATTGCGTTCGATAGGTAACAGCATTGGCTTTAATACAAAATTTTCTTTTTGCGAATAGTGGGAAAAAATTTTTTTTCTTCAAAAAATACCCCCTTTGCTTTTTTTGAAAAAACGATAAAAAATTTTTTGCTCTACCAGCAAGGAAAAAAAATTTGTGGTTAAAGCCAGTACCCTTAGCTATCCAAATCAAAAGAAATCAAGTCGATATCTAGAAAACTAAGCAAGTTATGACCAAAAAAGTAACTAGTTCTACTAAAAAGTGGCCGGAAAAAGGCAGTAGCAGAACTGGTTACCTTTTTGGTCATAAGTTGCTTATTTTTCCAGACATCGACTTGATTCCTATTGCGTTCGATAGGTAACAGCATTGGCTTTAATACAAAATTTTCTTTTTGCGAATAGTGGGAAAAAATTTTTTTTCTTCAAAAAATACCATGGACTACCCCCTTTGCTTTTTTTGAAAAAACGATAAAAAATTTTTTGCTCTACCAGCAAGGAAAAAAAATTTGTGGTTAAAGCCAGTACCCTTAGCTATCCAAATCAAAAGAAATCAAGTCGATATCTAGAAAAGTAAGCAAGTTATGACCAAAAAAGTAACTAGTTCTACTAAAAAGTGGCCGGAAAAAGGCAGTAGCAGAACTGGTTACCTTTTTGGTCATAAGTTGCTTACTTTTCCAGACATCGACTTGATTCCTATTGCGTTCGATAGGTAACAGCATTGGCTTTAATACAAAATTTTCTTTTTGCGAATAGTGGGAAAAAATTTTTTTTCTTCAAAAAATACCATGGACTGCCTTCTTTGCTTTTTTTGAAAAAACGATAAAAAATTTTTTGCTCTACCAGCAAGGAAAAAAAATTTGTGGTTAAAGCCAGTACCCTTAGCTATCCAAATCAAAAGAAATCAAGTCGATATCTAGAAAACTAAGCAAGTTATGACCAAAAAAGTAACTAGTTCTACTAAAAAGTGGCCGGAAAAGGGCAGTAGCAGAACTGGTTACCTTTTTGGTCATAAGTTGCTTATTTTTCCAGACATCGACTTGATTCCTATTGCGTTCGATAGGTAACAGCATTGGCTTTAATACAAAATTTTCTTTTTGCGAATAGTGGGAAAAAATTTTTTTTCTTCAAAAAATACCATGGACTACCCCCTTTGCTTTTTTTGAAAAAACGATAAAAAATTTTTTGCTCTACCAGCAAGGAAAAAAAATTTGTGGTTAAAGCCAGTACCCTTAGCTATCCAAATCAAAAGAAATCAAGTCGATATCTAGAAAACTAAGCAAGTTATGACCAAAAAAGTAACTAGTTCTACTAAAAAGTGGCCGGAAAAGGGCAGTAGCAGAACTGGTTACCTTTTTGGTCATAAGTTGCTTATTTTTCCAGACATCGACTTGATTCCTATTGCGTTCGATAGGTAACAGCATTGGCTTTAATACAAAATTTTCTTTTTGCGAATAGTGGGAAAAAATTTTTTTTCTTCAAAAAATACCATGGACTACCCCCTTTGCTTTTTTTGAAAAAACGATAAAAAATTTTTTGCTCTACCAGCAAGGAAAAAAAATTTGTGGTTAAAGCCAGTACCCTTAGCTATCCAAATCAAAAGAAATCAAGTCGATATCTAGAAAACTAAGCAAGTTATGACCAAAAAAGTAACTAGTTCTACTAAAAAGTGGCCGGAAAAGGGCAGTAGCAGAACTGGTTACCTTTTTGGTCATAAGTTGCTTATTTTTCCAGACATCGACTTGATTCCTATTGCGTTCGATAGGTAACAGCATTGGCTTTAATACAAAATTTTCTTTTTGCGAATAGTGGGAAAAAATTTTTTTTCTTCAAAAAATACCATGGACTACCCCCTTTGCTTTTTTTGAAAAAACGATAAAAAATTTTTTGCTCTACCAGCAAGGAAAAAAAATTTGTGGTTAAAGCCAGTACCCTTAGCTATCCAAATCAAAAGAAATCAAGTCGATATCTAGAAAACTAAGCAAGTTATGACCAAAAAAGTAACTAGTTCTACTAAAAAGTGGCCGGAAAAGGGCAGTAGCAGAACTGGTTACCTTTTTGGTCATAAGTTGCTTATTTTTCCAGACATCGACTTGATTCCTATTGCGTTCGATAGGTAACAGCATTGGCTTTAATACAAAATTTTCTTTTTGCGAATAGTGGGAAAAAATTTTTTTTCTTCAAAAAATACCATGGACTACCCCCTTTGCTTTTTTTGAAAAAACGATAAAAAATTTTTTGCTCTACCAGCAAGGAAAAAAAATTTGTGGTTAAAGCCAGTACCCTTAGCTATCCAAATCAAAAGAAATCAAGTCGATATCTAGAAAACTAAGCAAGTTATGACCAAAAAAGTAACTAGTTCTACTAAAAAGTGGCCGGAAAAGGGCAGTAGCAGAACTGGTTACCTTTTTGGTCATAAGTTGCTTACTTTTCCAGACATCGACTTGATTCCTATTGCGTTCGATAGGTAACAGCATTGGCTTTAATACAAAATTTTCTTTTTGCGAATAGTGGGAAAAAATTTTTTTTCTTCAAAAAATACCATGGACTACCCCCTTTGCTTTTTTTGAAAAAACGATAAAAATTTTTTTGCTCTACCAGCAAGGAAAAAAAATTTGTGGTTAAAGCCAGTACCCTTAGCTATCCAAATCAAAAGAAATCAAGTCGATATCTAGAAAACTAAGCAAGTTATGACCAAAAAAGTAACTAGTTCTACTAAAAAGTGGCCGGAAAAGGGCAGTAGCAGAACTGGTTACCTTTTTGGTCATAAGTTGCTTACTTTTCCAGACATCGACTTGATTCCTATTGCGTTCGATAGGTAACAGCATTGGCTTTAATACAAAATTTTCTTTTTGCGAATAGTGGGAAAAAATTTTTTTTCTTCAAAAAATACCATGGACTACCCCCTTTGCTTTTTTTGAAAAAACGATAAAAATTTTTTTGCTCTACCAGCAAGGAAAAAAAATTTGTGGTTAAAGCCAGTACCCTTAGCTATCCAAATCAAAAGAAATCAAG
The DNA here is from genome assembly GCA_947397855.1 of Thelaira solivaga. Taxonomy (NCBI): domain Eukaryota; kingdom Metazoa; phylum Arthropoda; class Insecta; order Diptera; family Tachinidae; genus Thelaira; species Thelaira solivaga. The sequence goes on along the minus strand of OX377612.1, from coordinate 8,836,567 downwards.
TCGATATCTAGAAAACTAAGCAAGTTATGACCAAAAAAGTAACTAGTTCTACTAAAAAGTGGCCGGAAAAGGGCAGTAGCAGAACTGGTTACCTTTTTGGTCATAAGTTGCTTACTTTTCCAGACATCGACTTGATTCCTATTGCGTTCGATAGGTAACAGCATTGGCTTTAATACAAAATTTTCTTTTTGCGAATAGTGGGAAAAAATTTTTTTTCTTCAAAAAATACCATGGACTACCCCCTTTGCTTTTTTTGAAAAAACGATAAAAAATTTTTTGCTCTACCAGCAAGGAAAAAAAATTTGTGGTTAAAGCCAGTACCCTTAGCTATCCAAATCAAAAGAAATCAAGTCGATATCTAGAAAACTAAGCAAGTTATGACCAAAAAAGTAACTAGTTCTACTAAAAAGTGGCCGGAAAAGGGCAGTAGCAGAACTGGTTACCTTTTTGGTCATAAGTTGCTTATTTTTCCAGACATCGACTTGATTCCTATTGCGTTCGATAGGTAACAGCATTGGCTTTAATACAAAATTTTCTTTTTGCGAATAGTGGGAAAAAATTTTTTTTCTTCAAAAAATACCATGGACTACCCCCTTTGCTTTTTTTGAAAAAACGATAAAAAATTTTTTGCTCTACCAGCAAGGAAAAAAAATTTGTGGTTAAAGCCAGTACCCTTAGCTATCCAAATCAAAAGAAATCAAGTCGATATCTAGAAAACTAAGCAAGTTATGACCAAAAAAGTAACTAGTTCTACTAAAAAGTGGCCGGAAAAGGGCAGTAGCAGAACTGGTTACCTTTTTGGTCATAAGTTGCTTATTTTTCCAGACATCGACTTGATTCCTATTGCGTTCGATAGGTAACAGCATTGGCTTTAATACAAAATTTTCTTTTTGCGAATAGTGGGAAAAAATTTTTTTTCTTCAAAAAATACCATGGACTACCCCCTTTGCTTTTTTTGAAAAAACGATAAAAAATTTTTTGCTCTACCAGCAAGGAAAAAAAATTTGTGGTTAAAGCCAGTACCCTTAGCTATCCAAATCAAAAGAAATCAAGTCGATATCTAGAAAACTAAGCAAGTTATGACCAAAAAAGTAACTAGTTCTACTAAAAAGTGGCCGGAAAAGGGCAGTAGCAGAACTGGTTACCTTTTTGGTCATAAGTTGCTTATTTTTCCAGACATCGACTTGATTCCTATTGCGTTCGATAGGTAACAGCATTGGCTTTAATACAAAATTTTCTTTTTGCGAATAGTGGGAAAAAATTTTTTTTCTTCAAAAAATACCATGGACTACCCCCTTTGCTTTTTTTGAAAAAACGATAAAAAATTTTTTGCTCTACCAGCAAGGAAAAAAAATTTGTGGTTAAAGCCAGTACCCTTAGCTATCCAAATCAAAAGAAATCAAGTCGATATCTAGAAAACTAAGCAAGTTATGACCAAAAAAGTAACTAGTTCTACTAAAAAGTGGCCGGAAAAGGGCAGTAGCAGAACTGGTTACCTTTTTGGTCATAAGTTGCTTATTTTTCCAGACATCGACTTGATTCCTATTGCGTTCGATAGGTAACAGCATTGGCTTTAATACAAAATTTTCTTTTTGCGAATAGTGGGAAAAAATTTTTTTTCTTCAAAAAATACCATGGACTACCCCCTTTGCTTTTTTTGAAAAAACGATAAAAAATTTTTTGCTCTACCAGCAAGGAAAAAAAATTTGTGGTTAAAGCCAGTACCCTTAGCTATCCAAATCAAAAGAAATCAAGTCGATATCTAGAAAACTAAGCAAGTTATGACCAAAAAAGTAACTAGTTCTACTAAAAAGTGGCCGGAAAAGGGCAGTAGCAGAACTGGTTACCTTTTTGGTCATAAGTTGCTTACTTTTCCAGACATCGACTTGATTCCTATTGCGTTCGATAGGTAACAGCATTGGCTTTAATACAAAATTTTCTTTTTGCGAATAGTGGGAAAAAATTTTTTTTCTTCAAAAAATACCATGGACTACCCCCTTTGCTTTTTTTGAAAAAACGATAAAAATTTTTTTGCTCTACCAGCAAGGAAAAAAAATTTGTGGTTAAAGCCAGTACCCTTAGCTATCCAAATCAAAAGAAATCAAGTCGATATCTAGAAAACTAAGCAAGTTATGACCAAAAAAGTAACTAGTTCTACTAAAAAGTGGCCGGAAAAGGGCAGTAGCAGAACTGGTTACCTTTTTGGTCATAAGTTGCTTATTTTTCCAGACATCGACTTGATTCCTATTGCGTTCGATAGGTAACAGCATTGGCTTTAATACAAAATTTTCTTTTTGCGAATAGTGGGAAAAAATTTTTTTTCTTCAAAAAATACCATGGACTACCCCCTTTGCTTTTTTTGAAAAAACGATAAAAAATTTTTTGCTCTACCAGCAAGGAAAAAAAATTTGTGGTTAAAGCCAGTACCCTTAGCTATCCAAATCAAAAGAAATCAAGTCGATATCTAGAAAACTAAGCAAGTTATGACCAAAAAAGTAACTAGTTCTACTAAAAAGTGGCCGGAAAAGGGCAGTAGCAGAACTGGTTACCTTTTTGGTCATAAGTTGCTTACTTTTCCAGACATCGACTTGATTCCTATTGCGTTCGATAGGTAACAGCATTGGCTTTAATACAAAATTTTCTTTTTGCGAATAGTGGGAAAAAATTTTTTTTCTTCAAAAAATACCATGGACTACCCCCTTTGCTTTTTTTGAAAAAACGATAAAAAATTTTTTGCTCTACCAGCAAGGAAAAAAAATTTGTGGTTAAAGCCAGTACCCTTAGCTATCCAAATCAAAAGAAATCAAGTCGATATCTAGAAAACTAAGCAAGTTATGACCAAAAAAGTAACTAGTTCTACTAAAAAGTGGCCGGAAAAAGGCAGTAGCAGAACTGGTTACCTTTTTGGTCATAAGTTGCTTATTTTTCCAGACATCGACTTGATTCCTATTGCGTTCGATAGGTAACAGCATTGGCTTTAATACAAAATTTTCTTTTTGCGAATAGTGGGAAAAAATTTTTTTTCTTCAAAAAATACCATGGACTACCCCCTTTGCTTTTTTTGAAAAAACGATAAAAAATTTTTTGCTCTACCAGCAAGGAAAAAAAATTTGTGGTTAAAGCCAGTACCCTTAGCTATCCAAATCAAAAGAAATCAAGTCGATATCTAGAAAACTAAGCAAGTTATGACCAAAAAAGTAACTAGTTCTACTAAAAAGTGGCCGGAAAAAGGCAGTAGCAGAACTGGTTACCTTTTTGGTCATAAGTTGCTTACTTTTCCAGACATCGACTTGATTCCTATTGCGTTCGATAGGTAACAGCATTGGCTTTAATACAAAATTTTCTTTTTGCGAATAGTGGGAAAAAATTTTTTTTCTTCAAAAAATACCATGGACTACCCCCTTTGCTTTTTTTGAAAAAACGATAAAAAATTTTTTGCTCTACCAGCAAGGAAAAAAAATTTGTGGTTAAAGCCAGTACCCTTAGCTATCCAAATCAAAAGAAATCAAGTCGATATCTAGAAAACTAAGCAAGTTATGACCAAAAAAGTAACTAGTTCTACTAAAAAGTGGCCGGAAAAGGGCAGTAGCAGAACTGGTTACCTTTTTGGTCATAAGTTGCTTATTTTTCCAGACATCGACTTGATTCCTATTGCGTTCGATAGGTAACAGCATTGGCTTTAATACAAAATTTTCTTTTTGCGAATAGTGGGAAAAATTTTTTTTCTTCAAAAAATACCATGGACTACCCCCTTTGCTTTTTTTGAAAAAACGATAAAAAATTTTTTGCTCTACCAGCAAGGAAAAAAAATTTGTGGTTAAAGCCAGTACCCTTAGCTATCCAAATCAAAAGAAATCAAGTCGATATCTAGAAAACTAAGCAAGTTATGACCAAAAAAGTAACTAGTTCTACTAAAAAGTGGCCGGAAAAAGGCAGTAGCAGAACTGGTTACCTTTTTGGTCATAAGTTGCTTACTTTTCCAGACATCGACTTGATTCCTATTGCGTTCGATAGGTAACAGCATTGGCTTTAATATAAAATTTTCTTTTTGCGAATAGTGGGAAAAAATTTTTTTTCTTCAAAAAATACCATGGACTACCCCCTTTGCTTTTTTTGAAAAAACGATAAAAAATTTTTTGCTCTACCAGCAAGGAAAAAAAATTTGTGGTTAAAGCCAGTACCCTTAGCTATCCAAATCAAAAGAAATCAAGTCGATATCTAGAAAACTAAGCAAGTTATGACCAAAAAAGTAACTAGTTCTACTAAAAAGTGGCCGGAAAAAGGCAGTAGCAGAACTGGTTACCTTTTTGGTCATAAGTTGCTTACTTTTCCAGACATCGACTTGATTCCTATTGCGTTCGATAGGTAACAGCATTGGCTTTAATACAAAATTTTCTTTTTGCGAATAGTGGGAAAAAATTTTTTTTCTTCAAAAAATACCATGGACTACCCCCTTTGCTTTTTTTGAAAAAACGATAAAAAATTTTTTGCTCTACCAGCAAGGAAAAAAAATTTGTGGTTAAAGCCAGTACCCTTAGCTATCCAAATCAAAAGAAATCAAGTCGATATCTAGAAAACTAAGCAAGTTATGACCAAAAAAGTAACTAGTTCTACTAAAAAGTGGCCGGAAAAAGGCAGTAGCAGAACTGGTTACCTTTTTGGTCATAAGTTGCTTACTTTTCCAGACATCGACTTGATTCCTATTGCGTTCGATAGGTAACAGCATTGGCTTTAATACAAAATTTTCTTTTTGCGAATAGTGGGAAAAAATTTTTTTTCTTCAAAAAATACCATGGACTACCCCCTTTGCTTTTTTTGAAAAAACGATAAAAAATTTTTTGCTCTACCAGCAAGGAAAAAAAATTTGTGGTTAAAGCCAGTACCCTTAGCTATCCAAATCAAAAGAAATCAAGTCGATATCTAGAAAACTAAGCAAGTTATGACCAAAAAAGTAACTAGTTCTACTAAAAAGTGGCCGGAAAAAGGCAGTAGCAGAACTGGTTACCTTTTTGGTCATAAGTTGCTTACTTTTCCAGACATCGACTTGATTCCTATTGCGTTCGATAGGTAACAGCATTGGCTTTAATACAAAATTTTCTTTTTGCGAATAGTGGGAAAAAATTTTTTTTCTTCAAAAAATACCATGGACTACCCCCTTTGCTTTTTTTGAAAAAACGATAAAAAATTTTTTGCTCTACCAGCAAGGAAAAAAAATTTGTGGTTAAAGCCAGTACCCTTAGCTATCCAAATCAAAAGAAATCAAGTCGATATCTAGAAAACTAAGCAAGTTATGACCAAAAAAGTAACTAGTTCTACTAAAAAGTGGCCGGAAAAAGGCAGTAGCAGAACTGGTTACCTTTTTGGTCATAAGTTGCTTACTTTTCCAGACATCGACTTGATTCCTATTGCGTTCGATAGGTAACAGCATTGGCTTTAATACAAAATTTTCTTTTTGCGAATAGTGGGAAAAAATTTTTTTTCTTCAAAAAATACCATGGACTACCCCCTTTGCTTTTTTTGAAAAAACGATAAAAAATTTTTTGCTCTACCAGCAAGGAAAAAAAATTTGTGGTTAAAGCCAGTACCCTTAGCTATCCAAATCAAAAGAAATCAAGTCGATATCTAGAAAACTAAGCAAGTTATGACCAAAAAAGTAACTAGTTCTACTAAAAAGTGGCCGGAAAAAGGCAGTAGCAGAACTGGTTACCTTTTTGGTCATAAGTTGCTTACTTTTCCAGACATCGACTTGATTCCTATTGCGTTCGATAGGTAACAGCATTGGCTTTAATACAAAATTTTCTTTTTGCGAATAGTGGGAAAAAATTTTTTTTCTTCAAAAAATACCATGGACTACCCCCTTTGCTTTTTTTGAAAAAACGATAAAAAATTTTTTGCTCTACCAGCAAGGAAAAAAAATTTGTGGTTAAAGCCAGTACCCTTAGCTATCCAAATCAAAAGAAATCAAGTCGATATCTAGAAAACTAAGCAAGTTATGACCAAAAAAGTAACTAGTTCTACTAAAAAGTGGCCGGAAAAAGGCAGTAGCAGAACTGGTTACCTTTTTGGTCATAAGTTGCTTACTTTTCCAGACATCGACTTGATTCCTATTGCGTTCGATAGGTAACAGCATTGGCTTTAATACAAAATTTTCTTTTTGCGAATAGTGGGAAAAAATTTTTTTTCTTCAAAAAATACCATGGACTACCCCCTTTGCTTTTTTTGAAAAAACGATAAAAAATTTTTTGCTCTACCAGCAAGGAAAAAAAATTTGTGGTTAAAGCCAGTACCCTTAGCTATCCAAATCAAAAGAAATCAAGTCGATATCTAGAAAACTAAGCAAGTTATGACCAAAAAAGTAACTAGTTCTACTAAAAAGTGGCCGGAAAAAGGCAGTAGCAGAACTGGTTACCTTTTTGGTCATAAGTTGCTTACTTTTCCAGACATCGACTTGATTCCTATTGCGTTCGATAGGTAACAGCATTGGCTTTAATACAAAATTTTCTTTTTGCGAATAGTGGGAAAAAATTTTTTTTCTTCAAAAAATACCATGGACTACCCCCTTTGCTTTTTTTGAAAAAACGATAAAAAATTTTTTGCTCTACCAGCAAGGAAAAAAAATTTGTGGTTAAAGCCAGTACCCTTAGCTATCCAAATCAAAAGAAATCAAGTCGATATCTAGAAAACTAAGCAAGTTATGACCAAAAAAGTAACTAGTTCTACTAAAAAGTGGCCGGAAAAAGGCAGTAGCAGAACTGGTTACCTTTTTGGTCATAAGTTGCTTACTTTTCCAGACATCGACTTGATTCCTATTGCGTTCGATAGGTAACAGCATTGGCTTTAATACAAAATTTTCTTTTTGCGAATAGTGGGAAAAAATTTTTTTTCTTCAAAAAATACCATGGACTACCCCCTTTGCTTTTTTTGAAAAAACGATAAAAAATTTTTTGCTCTACCAGCAAGGAAAAAAAATTTGTAGTTAAAGCCAGTACCCTTAGCTATCCAAATCAAAAGAAATCAAGTCGATATCTAGAAAACTAAGCAAGTTATGACCAAAAAAGTAACTAGTTCTACTAAAAAGTGGCCGGAAAAGGGCAGTAGCAGAACTGGTTACCTTTTTGGTCATAAGTTGCTTACTTTTCCAGACATCGACTTGATTCCTATTGCGTTCGATAGGTAACAGCATTGGCTTTAATACAAAATTTTCTTTTTGCGAATAGTGGGAAAAAATTTTTTTTCTTCAAAAAATACCATGGACTACCCCCTTTGCTTTTTTTGAAAAAACGATAAAAAATTTTTTGCTCTACCAGCAAGGAAAAAAAATTTGTGGTTAAAGCCAGTACCCTTAGCTATCCAAATCAAAAGAAATCAAGTCGATATCTAGAAAACTAAGCAAGTTATGACCAAAAAAGTAACTAGTTCTACTAAAAAGTGGCCGGAAAAGGGCAGTAGCAGAACTGGTTACCTTTTTGGTCATAAGTTGCTTATTTTTCCAGACATCGACTTGATTCCTATTGCGTTCGATAGGTAACAGCATTGGCTTTAATACAAAATTTTCTTTTTGCGAATAGTGGGAAAAAATTTTTTTTCTTCAAAAAATACCATGGACTACCCCCTTTGCTTTTTTTGAAAAAACGATAAAAAATTTTTTGCTCTACCAGCAAGGAAAAAAAATTTGTGGTTAAAGCCAGTACCCTTAGCTATCCAAATCAAAAGAAATCAAGTCGATATCTAGAAAACTAAGCAAGTTATGACCAAAAAAGTAACTAGTTCTACTAAAAAGTGGCCGGAAAAGGGCAGTAGCAGAACTGGTTACCTTTTTGGTCATAAGTTGCTTATTTTTCCAGACATCGACTTGATTCCTATTGCGTTCGATAGGTAACAGCATTGGCTTTAATATAAAATTTTCTTTTTGCGAATAGTGGGAAAAAATTTTTTTTCTTCAAAAAATACCATGGACTACCCCCTTTGCTTTTTTTGAAAAAACGATAAAAAATTTTTTGCTCTACCAGCAAGGAAAAAAAATTTGTGGTTAAAGCCAGTACCCTTAGCTATCCAAATCAAAAGAAATCAAGTCGATATCTAGAAAACTAAGCAAGTTATGACCAAAAAAGTAACTAGTTCTACTAAAAAGTGGCCGGAAAAAGGCAGTAGAACTGGTTACCTTTTTGGTCATAAGTTGCTTATTTTTCCAGACATTGACTTGATTCCTATTGCGTTCGATAGGTAACAGCATTGGCTTTAATACAAAATTTTCTTTTTGCGAATAGTGGGAAAAATTTTTTTTTCTTCCAAAAAATACCATGGACTACCCCCTTTGCTTTTTTTGAAAAAACGATAAAAAACTTTTTGCTCTACCAGCAAGGAAAAAAAATTTGTGGTTAAAGCCAGTACCCTTAGCTATCCAAATCAAAAGAAATCAAGTCGATATCTAGAAAACTAAGCAAGTTATGACCAAAAAAGTAACTAGTTCTACTAAAAAGTGGCCGGAAAAAGGCAGTAGCAGAACTGGTTACCTTTTTGGTCATAAGTTGCTTACTTTTCCAGACATCGACTTGATTCCTATTGCGTTCGATAGGTAACAGCATTGGCTTTAATACAAAATTTTCTTTTTGCGAATAGTGGGAAAAAATTTTTTTTCTTCAAAAAATACCATGGACTACCCCCTTTGCTTTTTTTGAAAAAACGATAAAAAATTTTTTGCTCTACCAGCAAGGAAAAAAAATTTGTGGTTAAAGCCAGTACCCTTAGCTATCCAAATCAAAAGAAATCAAGTCGATATCTAGAAAACTAAGCAAGTTATGACCAAAAAAGTAACTAGTTCTACTAAAAAGTGGCCGGAAAAAGGCAGTAGCAGAACTGGTTACCTTTTTGGTCATAAGTTGCTTACTTTTCCAGACATCGACTTGATTCCTATTGCGTTCGATAGGTAACAGCATTGGCTTTAATACAAAATTTTCTTTTTGCGAATAGTGGGAAAAAATTTTTTTTCTTCAAAAAATACCATGGACTACCCCCTTTGCTTTTTTTGAAAAAACGATAAAAAATTTTTTGCTCTACCAGCAAGGAAAAAAAATATGTGGTTAAAGCCAGTACCCTTAGCTATCCAAATCAAAAGAAATCAAGTCGATATCTAGAAAACTAAGCAAGTTATGACCAAAAAAGTAACTAGTTCTACTAAAAAGTGGCCGGAAAAAGGCAGTAGCAGAACTGGTTACCTTTTTGGTCATAAGTTGCTTACTTTTCCAGACATCGACTTGATTCCTATTGCGTTCGATAGGTAACAGCATTGGCTTTAATACAAAATTTTCTTTTTGCGAATAGTGGGAAAAAATTTTTTTTCTTCAAAAAATACCATGGACTACCCCCTTTGCTTTTTTTGAAAAAACGATAAAAAATTTTTTGCTCTACCAGCAAGGAAAAAAAATTTGTGGTTAAAGCCAGTACCCTTAGCTATCCAAATCAAAAGAAATCAAGTCGATATCTAGAAAACTAAGCAAGTTATGACCAAAAAAGTAACTAGTTCTACTAAAAAGTGGCCGGAAAAGGGCAGTAGCAGAACTGGTTACCTTTTTGGTCATAAGTTGCTTATTTTTCCAGACATCGACTTGATTCCTATTGCGTTCGATAGGTAACAGCATTGGCTTTAATACAAAATTTTCTTTTTGCGAATAGTGGGAAAAAATTTTTTTTCTTCAAAAAATACCATGGACTACCCCCTTTGCTTTTTTTGAAAAAACGATAAAAAATTTTTTGCTCTACCAGCAAGGAAAAAAAATTTGTGGTTAAAGCCAGTACCCTTAGCTATCCAAATCAAAAGAAATCAAGTCGATATCTAGAAAACTAAGCAAGTTATGACCAAAAAAGTAACTAGTTCTACTAAAAAGTGGCCGGAAAAGGGCAGTAGCAGAACTGGTTACCTTTTTGGTCATAAGTTGCTTATTTTTCCAGACATCGACTTGATTCCTATTGCGTTCGATAGGTAACAGCATTGGCTTTAATATAAAATTTTCTTTTTGCGAATAGTGGGAAAAAATTTTTTTTCTTCAAAAAATACCATGGACTACCCCCTTTGCTTTTTTTGAAAAAACGATAAAAAATTTTTTGCTCTACCAGCAAGGAAAAAAAATTTGTGGTTAAAGCCAGTACCCTTAGCTATCCAAATCAAAAGAAATCAAGTCGATATCTAGAAAACTAAGCAAGTTATGACCAAAAAAGTAACTAGTTCTACTAAAAAGTGGCCGGAAAAGGGCAGTAGCAGAACTGGTTACCTTTTTGGTCATAAGTTGCTTATTTTTCCAGACATCGACTTGATTCCTATTGCGTTCGATAGGTAACAGCATTGGCTTTAATATAAAATTTTCTTTTTGCGAATAGTGGGAAAAAATTTTTTTTCTTCAAAAAATACCATGGACTACCCCCTTTGCTTTTTTTGAAAAAACGATAAAAAATTTTTTGCTCTACCAGCAAGGAAAAAAAATTTGTGGTTAAAGCCAGTACCCTTAGCTATCCAAATCAAAAGAAATCAAGTCGATATCTAGAAAACTAAGCAAGTTATGACCAAAAAAGTAACTAGTTCTACTAAAAAGTGGCCGGAAAAAGGCAGTAGCAGAACTGGTTACCTTTTTGGTCATAAGTTGCTTACTTTTCCAGACATCGACTTGATTCCTATTGCGTTCGATAGGTAACAGCATTGGCTTTAATACAAAATTTTCTTTTTGCGAATAGTGGGAAAAAATTTTTTTTCTTCAAAAAATACCATGGACTACCCCCTTTGCTTTTTTTGAAAAAACGATAAAAAATTTTTTGCTCTACCAGCAAGGAAAAAAAATTTGTGGTTAAAGCCAGTACCCTTAGCTATCCAAATCAAAAGAAATCAAGTCGATATCTATAAAACTAAGCAAGTTATGACCAAAAAAGTAACTAGTTCTACTAAAAAGTGGCCGGAAAAAGGCAGTAGCAGAACTGGTTACCTTTTTGGTCATAAGTTGCTTACTTTTCCAGACATCGACTTGATTCCTATTGCGTTCGATAGGTAACAGCATTGGCTTTAATACAAAATTTTCTTTTTGCGAATAGTGGGAAAAAATTTTTTTTCTTCAAAAAATACCATGGACTACCCCCTTTGCTTTTTTTGAAAAAACGATAAAAAATTTTTTGCTCTACCAGCAAGGAAAAAAAATTTGTGGTTAAAGCCAGTACCCTTAGCTATCCAAATCAAAAGAAATCAAGTCGATATCTAGAAAAGTAAGCAAGTTATGACCAAAAAAGTAACTAGTTCTACTAAAAAGTGGCCGGAAAAAGGCAGTAGCAGAACTGGTTACCTTTTTGGTCATAAGTTGCTTACTTTTCCAGACATCGACTTGATTCCTATTGCGTTCGATAGGTAACAGCATTGGCTTTAATACAAAATTTTCTTTTTGCGAATAGTGGGAAAAAATTTTTTTTCTTCAAAAAATACCATGGACTGCCTTCTTTGCTTTTTTTGAAAAAACGATAAAAAATTTTTTGCTCTACCAGCAAGGAAAAAAAATTTGTGATTAAAGCCAGTACCCTTAGCTATCCAAATCAAAAGAAATCAAGTCGATATCTAGAAAACTAAGCAAGTTATGACCAAAAAAGTAACTAGTTCTACTAAAAAGTGGCCGGAAAAGGGCAGTAGCAGAACTGGTTACCTTTTTGGTCATAAGTTGCTTACTTTTCCAGACATCGACTTGATTCCTATTGCGTTCGATAGGTAACAGCATTGGCTTTAATACAAAATTTTCTTTTTGCGAATAGTGGGAAAAAATTTTTTTTCTTCAAAAAATACCATGGACTACCCCCTTTGCTTTTTTTGAAAAAACGATAAAAAATTTTTTGCTCTACCAGCAAGGAAAAAAAATTTGTAGTTAAAGCCAGTACCCTTAGCTATCCAAATCAAAAGAAATCAAGTCGATATCTAGAAAACTAAGCAAGTTATGACCAAAAAAGTAACTAGTTCTACTAAAAAGTGGCCGGAAAAGGGCAGTAGCAGAACTGGTTACCTTTTTGGTCATAAGTTGCTTACTTTTCCAGACATCGACTTGATTCCTATTGCGTTCGATAGGTAACAGCATTGGCTTTAATACAAAATTTTCTTTTTGCGAATAGTGGGAAAAAATTTTTTTTCTTCAAAAAATACCATGGACTACCCCCTTTGCTTTTTTTGAAAAAACGATAAAAAATTTTTTGCTCTACCAGCAAGGAAAAAAAATTTGTGGTTAAAGCCAGTACCCTTAGCTATCCAAATCAAAAGAAATCAAGTCGATATCTAGAAAACTAAGCAAGTTATGACCAAAAAAGTAACTAGTTCTACTAAAAAGTGGCCGGAAAAGGGCAGTAGCAGAACTGGTTACCTTTTTGGTCATAAGTTGCTTATTTTTCCAGACATCGACTTGATTCCTATTGCGTTCGATAGGTAACAGCATTGGCTTTAATACAAAATTTTCTTTTTGCGAATAGTGGGAAAAAATTTTTTTTCTTCAAAAAATACCATGGACTACCCCCTTTGCTTTTTTTGAAAAAACGATAAAAAATTTTTTGCTCTACCAGCAAGGAAAAAAAATTTGTGGTTAAAGCCAGTACCCTTAGCTATCCAAATCAAAAGAAATCAAGTCGATATCTAGAAAACTAAGCAAGTTATGACCAAAAAAGTAACTAGTTCTACTAAAAAGTGGCCGGAAAAGGGCAGTAGCAGAACTGGTTACCTTTTTGGTCATAAGTTGCTTATTTTTCCAGACATCGACTTGATTCCTATTGCGTTCGATAGGTAACAGCATTGGCTTTAATACAAAATTTTCTTTTTGCGAATAGTGGGAAAAAATTTTTTTTCTTCAAAAAATACCATGGACTACCCCCTTTGCTTTTTTTGAAAAAACGATAAAAAATTTTTTGCTCTACCAGCAAGGAAAAAAAATTTGTGGTTAAAGCCAGTACCCTTAGCTATCCAAATCAAAAGAAATCAAGTCGATATCTAGAAAACTAAGCAAGTTATGACCAAAAAAGTAACTAGTTCTACTAAAAAGTGGCCGGAAAAGGGCAGTAGCAGAACTGGTTACCTTTTTGGTCATAAGTTGCTTACTTTTCCAGACATCGACTTGATTCCTATTGCGTTCGATAGGTAACAGCATTGGCTTTAATACAAAATTTTCTTTTTGCGAATAGTGGGAAAAAATTTTTTTTCTTCAAAAAATACCATGGACTACCCCCTTTGCTTTTTTTGAAAAAACGATAAAAAATTTTTTGCTCTACCAGCAAGGAAAAAAAATTTGTGGTTAAAGCCAGTACCCTTAGCTATCCAAATCAAAAGAAATCAAGTCGATATCTAGAAAACTAAGCAAGTTATGACCAAAAAAGTAACTAGTTCTACTAAAAAGTGGCCGGAAAAGGGCAGTAGCAGAACTGGTTACCTTTTTGGTCATAAGTTGCTTACTTTTCCAGACATCGACTTGATTCCTATTGCGTTCGATAGGTAACAGCATTGGCTTTAATACAAAATTTTCTTTTTGCGAATAGTGGGAAAAAATTTTTTTTCTTCAAAAAATACCATGGACTACCCCCTTTGCTTTTTTTGAAAAAACGATAAAAAATTTTTTGCTCTACCAGCAAGGAAAAAAAATTTGTGGTTAAAGCCAGTACCCTTAGCTATCCAAATCAAAAGAAATCAAGTCGATATCTAGAAAACTAAGCAAGTTATGACCAAAAAAGTAACTAGTTCTACTAAAAAGTGGCCGGAAAAGGGCAGTAGCAGAACTGGTTACCTTTTTGGTCATAAGTTGCTTACTTTTCCAGACATCGACTTGATTCCTATTGCGTTCGATAGGTAACAGCATTGGCTTTAATACAAAATTTTCTTTTTGCGAATAGTGGGAAAAAATTTTTTTTCTTCAAAAAATACCATGGACTACCCCCTTGCTTTTTTTGAAAAAACGATAAAAAATTTTTTGCTCTACCAGCAAGGAAAAAAAATTTGTGGTTAAAGCCAGTACCCTTAGCTATCCAAATCAAAAGAAATCAAGTCGATATCTAGAAAACTAAGCAAGTTATGACCAAAAAAGTAACTAGTTCTACTAAAAAGTGGCCGGAAAAGGGCAGTAGCAGAACTGGTTACCTTTTTGGTCATAAGTTGCTTATTTTTCCAGACATCGACTTGATTCCTATTGCGTTCGATAGGTAACAGCATTGGCTTTAATACAAAATTTTCTTTTTGCGAATAGTGGGAAAAAATTTTTTTTCTTCAAAAAATACCATGGACTACCCCCTTTGCTTTTTTTGAAAAAACGATAAAAAATTTTTTGCTCTACCAGCAAGGAAAAAAAATTTGTGGTTAAAGCCAGTACCCTTACCTATCCAAATCAAAAGAAATCAAGTCGATATCTAGAAAACTAAGCAAGTTATGACCAAAAAAGTAACTAGTTCTACTAAAAAGTGGCCGGAAAAGGGCAGTAGCAGAACTGGTTACCTTTTTGGTCATAAGTTGCTTACTTTTCCAGACATCGACTTGATTCCTATTGCGTTCGATAGGTAACAGCATTGGCTTTAATACAAAATTTTCTTTTTGCGAATAGTGGGAAAAAATTTTTTTTCTTCAAAAAATACCATGGACTACCCCCTTTGCTTTTTTTGAAAAAACGATAAAAAATTTTTTGCTCTACCAGCAAGGAAAAAAAAATTTGTGGTTAAAGCCAGTACCCTTAGCTATCCAAATCAAAAGAAATCAAGTCGATATCTAGAAAACTAAGCAAGTTATGACCAAAAAAGTAACTAGTTCTACTAAAAAGTGGCCGGAAAAAGGCAGTAGCAGAACTGGTTACCTTTTTGGTCATAAGTTGCTTACTTTTCCAGACATCGACTTGATTCCTATTGCGTTCGATAGGTAACAGCATTGGCTTTAATACAAAATTTTCTTTTTGCGAATAGTGGGAAAAAATTTTTTTTCTTCAAAAAAATACCATGGACTACCCCCTTGCTTTTTTTGAAAAAACGATAAAAAATTTTTTGCTCTACCAGCAAGGAAAAAAAATTTGTGGTTAAAGCCAGTACCCTTAGCTATCCAAATCAAAAGAAATCAAGTCGATATCTAGAAAACTAAGCAAGTTATGACCAAAAAAGTAACTAGTTCTACTAAAAAGTGGCCGGAAAAAGGCAGTAGCAGAACTGGTTACCTTTTTGGTCATAAGTTGCTTACTTTTCCAGACATCGACTTGATTCCTATTGCGTTCGATAGGTAACAGCATTGGCTTTAATACAAAATTTTCTTTTTGCGAATAGTGGGAAAAAATTTTTTTTCTTCAAAAAATACCATGGACTACCCCCTTGCTTTTTTTGAAAAAACGATAAAAAATTTTTTGCTCTACCAGCAAGGAAAAAAAATTTGTGGTTAAAGCCAGTACCCTTAGCTATCCAAATCAAAAGAAATCAAGTCGATATCTAGAAAACTAAGCAAGTTATGACCAAAAAAGTAACTAGTTCTACTAAAAAGTGGCCGGAAAAGGGCAGTAGCAGAACTGGTTACCTTTTTGGTCATAAGTTGCTTATTTTTCCAGACATCGACTTGATTCCTATTGCGTTCGATAGGTAACAGCATTGGCTTTAATACAAAATTTTCTTTTTGCGAATAGTGGGAAAAAATTTTTTTTCTTCAAAAAATACCATGGACTACCCCCTTTGCTTTTTTTGAAAAAACGATAAAAAATTTTTTGCTCTACCAGCAAGGAAAAAAAATTTGTGGTTAAAGCCAGTACCCTTAGCTATCCAAATCAAAAGAAATCAAGTCGATATCTAGAAAACTAAGCAAGTTATGACCAAAAAAGTAACTAGTTCTACTAAAAAGTGGCCGGAAAAGGGCAGTAGCAGAACTGGTTACCTTTTTGGTCATAAGTTGCTTACTTTTCCAGACATCGACTTGATTCCTATTGCGTTCGATAGGTAACAGCATTGGCTTTAATACAAAATTTTCTTTTTGCGAATAGTGGGAAAAAATTTTTTTTCTTCAAAAAATACCATGGACTACCCCCTTTGCTTTTTTTGAAAAAACGATAAAAAATTTTTTGCTCTACCAGCAAGGAAAAAAAATTTGTGGTTAAAGCCAGTACCCTTAGCTATCCAAATCAAAAGAAATCAAGTCGATATCTAGAAAACTAAGCAAGTTATGACCAAAAAAGTAACTAGTTCTACTAAAAAGTGGCCGGAAAAAGGCAGTAGCAGAACTGGTTACCTTTTTGGTCATAAGTTGCTTACTTTTCCAGACATCGACTTGATTCCTATTGCGTTCGATAGGTTACAGCATTGGCTTTAATACAAAATTTTCTTTTTGCGAATAGTGGGAAAAAATTTTTTTTCTTCAAAAAATACCATGGACTACCCCCTTTGCTTTTTTTGAAAAAACGATAAAAAATTTTTTGCTCTACCAGCAAGGAAAAAAATTTGTGGTTAAAGCCAGTACCCTTAGAAATCAAGTCGATATCTAGAAAACTAAGCAAGTTATGACCAAAAAAGTAACTAGTTCTACTAAAAAGTGGCCGGAAAAGGGCAGTAGCAGAACTGGTTACCTTTTTGGTCATAAGTTGCTTACTTTTCCAGACATCGACTTGATTCCTATTGCGTTCGATAGGTAACAGCATTGGCTTTAATACAAAATTTTCTTTTTGCGAATAGTGGGAAAAAATTTTTTTTCTTCAAAAAATACCATGGACTACCCCCTTTGCTTTTTTTGAAAAAACGATAAAAAATTTTTTGCTCTACCAGCAAGGAAAAAAAATTTGTGGTTAAAGCCAGTACCCTTAGCTATCCAAATCAAAAGAAATCAAGTCGATATCTAGAAAACTAAGCAAGTTATGACCAAAAAAGTAACTAGTTCTACTAAAAAGTGGCCGGAAAAAGGCAGTAGCAGAACTGGTTACCTTTTTGGTCATAAGTTGCTTATTTTTCCAGACATCGACTTGATTCCTATTGCGTTCGATAGGTAACAGCATTGGCTTTAATACAAAATTTTCTTTTTGCGAATAGTGGGAAAAATTTTTTTTCTTCAAAAAATACCATGGACTACCCCCTTTGCTTTTTTTGAAAAAACGATAAAAAATTTTTTGCTCTACCAGCAAGAAAAAAAAATTTGTGGTTAAAGCCAGTACCCTTAGCTATCCAAATCAAAAGAAATCAAGTCGATATCTAGAAAACTAAGCAAGTTATGACCAAAAAAGTAACTAGTTCTACTAAAAAGTGGCCGGAAAAAGGCAGTAGCAGAACTGGTTACCTTTTTGGTCATAAGTTGCTTACTTTTCCAGACATCGACTTGATTCCTATTGCGTTCGATAGGTAACAGCATTGGCTTTAATACAAAATTTTCTTTTTGCGAATAGTGGGAAAAAATTTTTTTTCTTCAAAAAATACCATGGACTACCCCCTTTGCTTTTTTTTAAAAAACGATAAAAAATTTTTTGCTCTACCTGCAAGGAAAAAAAATTTGTGGTTAAAGCCAGTACCCTTAGCTATCCAAATCAAAAGAAATCAAGTCGATATCTAGAAAACTAAGCAAAAAAGTAACTAGTTCTACTAAAAAGTGGCCGGAAAAAGGCAGTAGCAGAACTGGTTACCTTTTTGGTCATAAGTTGCTTATTTTTCCAGACATCGACTTGATTCCTTTTGCTTTCGATAGGTAACAGCATTGGCTTTAATACAAAATTTTCTTTTTGCGAATAGTGTGAAAAAATTTTTTGTCTTCAAAAAATACCATGGACTACCCCCTTTGCTTTTTTTTAAAAAACGATAAAAAATTTTTTGCTCTACCTGCAAGGAAAAAAAATTTGTGGTTAAAGCCAGTACCCTTAGCTATCCAAATCAAAAGAAATCAAGTCGATATCTAGAAAACTAAGCAAAAAAGTAACTAGTTCTACTAAAAAGTGGCCGGAAAAAGGCAGTAGCAGAACTGGTTACCTTTTTGGTCATAAGTTGCTTATTTTTCCAGACATCGACTTGATTCCTTTTGCTTTCGATAGGTAACAGCATTGGCTTTAATACAAAATTTTCTTTTTGCGAATAGTGGGAAAAAATTTTTTTTCTTCAAAAAATACCATGGACTACCCCCTTTGCTTTTTTTGAAAAAACGATAAAAAATTTTTTGCTCTACCAGCAAGGAAAAAAAATTTGTGGTTAAAGCCAGTACCCTTAGCTATCCAAATCAAAAGAAATCAAGTCGATATCTAGAAAACTAAGCAAAAAAGTAACTAGTTCTACTAAAAAGTGGCCGGAAAAAGGCAGTAGCAGAACTGGTTACCTTTTTGGTCATAAGTTGCTTATTTTTCCAGACATCGACTTGATTCCTATTGCGTTCGATAGGTAACAGCATTGGCTTTAATACAAAATTTTCTTTTTGCGAATAGTGGGAAAAAATTTTTTTTCTTCAAAAAATACCATGGACTACCCCCTTTGCTTTTTTTGAAAAAACGATAAAAAAATTTTTGCTCTACCAGCAAGGAAAAAAAAATTTGTGGTTAAAGCCAGTACCCTTAGCTATCCAAATCAAAAGAAATCAAGTCGATATCTAGAAAACTAAGCAAGTTATGACCAAAAAAGTAACTAGTTCTACTAAAAAGTGGCCGGAAAAAGGCAGTAGCAGAACTGGTTACCTTTTTGGTCATAAGTTGCTTACTTTTCCAGACATCGACTTGATTCCTATTGCGTTCGATAGGTAACAGCATTGGCTTTAATACAAAATTTTCTTTTTGCGAATAGTGGGAAAAAATTTTTTTTCTTCAAAAAATACCATGGACTACCCCCTTTGCTTTTTTTGAAAAAACGATAAAAAATTTTTTGCTCTACCTGCAAGGAAAAAAAATTTGTGGTTAAAGCCAGTACCCTTAGCTATCCAAATCAAAAGAAATCAAGTCGATATCTAGAAAACTAAGCAAAAAAGTAACTAGTTCTACTAAAAAGTGGCCGGAAAAAGGCAGTAGCAGAACTGGTTACCTTTTTGGTCATAAGTTGCTTATTTTTCCAGACATCGACTTGATTCCTTTTGCTTTCGATAGGTAACAGCATTGGCTTTAATACAAAATTTTCTTTTTGCGAATAGTGTGAAAAAATTTTTTGTCTTCAAAAAATACCATGGACTACCCCCTTTGCTTTTTTTTAAAAAACGATAAAAAATTTTTTGCTCTACCTGCAAGGAAAAAAAATTTGTGGTTAAAGCCAGTACCCTTAGCTATCCAAATCAAAAGAAATCAAGTCGATATCTAGAAAACTAAGCAAAAAAGTAACTAGTTCTACTAAAAAGTGGCCGGAAAAAGGCAGTAGCAGAACTGGTTACCTTTTTGGTCATAAGTTGCTTATTTTTCCAGACATCGACTTGATTCCTATTGCGTTCGATAGGTAACAGCATTGGCTTTAACACAAAATTTTCTTTTTGCGAATAGTGGGAAAAAATTTTTTTTCTTCAAAAAATACCATGGACTACCCCCTTTGCTTTTTTTGAAAAAACGATAAAAAATTTTTTGCTCTACCAGCAAGGAAAAAAAATTTGTGGTTAAAGCCAGTACCCTTAGCTATCCAAATCAAAAGAAATCAAGTCGATATCTAGAAAACTAAGCAAAAAAGTAACTAGTTCTACTAAAAAGTGGCCGGAAAAAGGCAGTAGCAGAACTGGTTACCTTTTTGGTCATAAGTTGCTTATTTTTCCAGACATCGACTTGATTCCTATTGCGTTCGATAGGTAACAGCATTGGCTTTAATACAAAATTTTCTTTTTGCGAATAGTGGGAAAAAATTTTTTTTCTTCAAAAAATACCATGGACTACCCCCTTTGCTTTTTTTGAAAAAACGATAAAAAAATTTTTGCTCTACCAGCAAGGAAAAAAAAATTTGTGGTTAAAGCCAGTACCCTTAGCTATCCAAATCAAAAGAAATCAAGTCGATATCTAGAAAACTAAGCAAGTTATGACCAAAAAAGTAACTAGTTCTACTAAAAAGTGGCCGGAAAAAGGCAGTAGCAGAACTGGTTACCTTTTTGGTCATAAGTTGCTTACTTTTCCAGACATCGACTTGATTCCTATTGCGTTCGATAGGTAACAGCATTGGCTTTAATACAAAATTTTCTTTTTGCGAATAGTGGGAAAAAATTTTTTTTCTTCAAAAAATACCATGGACTACCCCCTTTGCTTTTTTTGAAAAAACGATAAAAAATTTTTTGCTCTACCAGCAAGGAAAAAAAATTTGTGGTTAAAGCCAGTACCCTTAGCTATCCAAATCAAAAGAAATCAAGTCGATATCTAGAAAACTAAGCAAGTTATGACCAAAAAAGTAACTAGTTCTACTAAAAAGTGGCCGGAAAAAGGCAGTAGCAGAACTGGTTACCTTTTTGGTCATAAGTTGCTTATTTTTCCAGACATTGACTTGATTCCTATTGCGTTGGATAGGCAACTATTCACAAAAAGAAAAAAAAAATTAAAAAAGGCTAAGAAAAAAGCTAGAGGCTTAACTATAAATTCGAAGGCTAAATGCGAGATAAAAAGACTAAAATGCTGGGGATGCATAATAATTTTTGCATATTTTTAACAATTTTTTTTTGATAAACGGTGTTGACACTAACCAATGACACCTTAATAAATAAAAAAAATATAGCACACGCACACGATTAAGAATTGTCACATAAAAATCCATAAATTATTAGAAACACTCACGAAAAACCAAAAAACGAACATCAAACTCAAAATCAATACCCGCAATTATTGCTGCTGGCATACTAAATCATTAAGTGTCTTAGAAATTGGAGAAGAAGAACAAGAATTATCTAACAAATATCGTTAAAACTAAAATTTAGACTGAAGAATACAAAATATGTTAGTTAAGACAGACATAAATTGTACAAACATGTAAGAAAAAGAAAAAAAGAAACAAAAATTATCATGAACAAATTGAATGAATTTATGTTTTTTCTCTTTAGCAAAATAAATCAAATAGTGGCAACATGAATGAAAATCATTAACAGATTAATGGAGATTAAAAGCAATGCAGTCATTTTTAAAAGTCATAAACGGAAAGGAGGGAAGAAATTTGTTTATAACTTGAGAGCAATATGCGATCGAAATGGCGGCAGATGTAGCCAGGCTGGGTTTAAATTATTTCCAAATTTAATTCGCCCAACAGATGTGTTCTATATGATAAAAATTTCTGCTTAGTAGTTTCAAAGAAAACATACAAGTTGTGACACAATAAATAATTTTTTTATGCAAAATTTTAATTTTTTGAAAAATTATTAAAAATTTATTTGGTAATTTTTTTTTCGAATTTTAAAAACTATAATTTGTATTTTAATTTGCAGCCTCATAGTCGTAAAATTGATGATTTTTAAAATAAACAAAATAACTAGCGTTATAGACATTGTTAGCTATAGTTATTTTAGGATTGCGAATTAAGATATACAAATTTAATTTACACTACCCTATTTAGTCATTCTGTTTGTCATAAATAGTATGTGAGTTTAAAAAGTAGGCTAGAGAGTACTTATTACTAATATTTTGCCAGGTCTATAAGATTATCCAATTTTATGAAAAATTTCATAAAACAGAATTATATCATGAATGAAGTTGCTTTGCATTCTTTTTCTAAAATAAAGTGGCATAAGCGTAACCTTTTTTAAAATATTTTTTTAAATAAAATTTTTATTTTACTGCTAAATTTTCTTGACATAAAATCGTAAGATTGTGTAGGATAGTGGCTCAACGCCTTAAAAAACAGACATTCTTTTTCAATTACTTACACTAATTCATTTTTCTTTTGCACAAGCATTAAATTTCTTTAACAAATCTCTCATTTAGGGTTAAAAAAGTAGGCAATGCCACGCCTAAATAAAGTAAACATAATTTTTTAGCTACTTTTTTATGAAATTTTGCAGAGAAATTAAGAACTATTGGCAAAGTGGTTTAATATACATGTAAAAAAGTGGTTAGAGCCACGCCTATTAAAATAAGTAGTCAAAATGAGCAGTCTTTTAAAAGTTGGAATAATATATTTAGACAAACATTATGTTTAAAAATGATTATAAGTTAAGGGTTAGAGAAAAGGGTTGAGCCACGCCTACAAAAAATGAATAACCCTTTAATAAATTAATGATTATGAAATTTTACAAAGACATTAAGTGTATAAAAAATTATTAGTTAAGATTTACAAAAGTGGGCGAAGCCACGCCCTTACAATGTAAATATTTATTTTTATTACAGCCATTCATTAGAATCTTTTATATTTGGCACAGGCATTTAACTTAGTAAAACATACTTAGGTTTATAAAACTGGGCGGAGCCACACCCTTAAAGAGTAGATCATTTTTTATAATTAATTTTACCAGAAGCATTTAAATGAAATTTTGCCCACATATTAAGCTTGCAAAACAGCAGCATTTCAAATAAAATAAATGGGCGGAACCATGCCCATATTCAATAAATATCCTTTGTTAACTACTTCCACTAACTAGATTCTTATAAAATTTGTGTACAGACATTAAACTTGTTTAGCAACATGGATTTAAAGTTAGAAAACTGGGAGGAGCCACGCCCTTTAAAAGTAAATATCTTTTTTTTTTTTTTGTAATTGATTGTATCTTGGTAAAAGCTTTAACGCACTTCAGCTTTTAAAACATTATAATTTTTGGGTTATGCGTTTTGGGTGGAATCAGCTGAGGAGTCCAACTTCTACGCTATACGTTCTTTACAAATTGTGTGACCAGTCAATTTGTGTGGAGTGTAGCCAGTAAGTAAGCAAAAAAAAAAAATAACATTTCAAGCCTTTGCCAGGTAATTCTTTCAGTATTTTTTACTCTTACCTAAATGGCTAAGGTTTCAAGCCACTCAAACGGAATTTCATATTCTTTTTTTAAATTCCTTTAAAATAACTCAAAGTAAAAGCTTTGTTTATAAAAAGGAAGAAAGAATTAATTATTTTAGAATTTCCATAAATCATAATGGGGTGTTTGAAATTATTTATGGCAAGAGAACAAGGAACTTAAGCCAATTAGAAGATGCAAGACGACTGACTTTGACAACCAACAACAAACAACAATAACTTACAGCAGCAAATCATTAATAAACAGATTTAAAAATAATATGTAGTCCTCCTGAGTAATATAATTCCCTATTAGTTAACTAACTAGCATTTGGTAAATTGTCTGCACTCTCTATGATGTAGACTAGCAGACGTACATTTGTTACGACGGTTTGTATGTCTTATTGGTTGTCTTGTTTTGCATTTGAATGTTTGTTTGTGACCATTTGGTTTTGTAGTTGTTGTTGTTTTTTCATCCATTCATTTCATGTCAAATAGACACTTGTGTAACCATTATTTTATGGGCTCTTAAAAACGTTTCCTTTAAAACAATTACGTCTGCCGGTTGAGTAAGAACAACTCCTTCATACTTGCTGCAGCTAAACAATAACTGGCTACATGCATAACTGACTGGCTGGCTGGTTGGCTAGATGACTGGCTAACTGCTTATTAATGCATAAGCAACACAAACAACATTTACAACTATTTGTCTTTTCAATTTTGAGTTTATTTGTTGTTGTTAAGAGTTGCAAACTACACACTCGTACTTGATGAGAAGGAGTTGGAATCCGAGTGTTTTGTATTGTGTTGTTGCTAATCAATGTTTATTTTATTTTCTTATGGCCTGTCATTTCATTACAATAGAAGGAATGAAATATGGTTCCTTAAGCTTTTACTCCCAAGAATCTTCTTGTTAGTTTTGACCAGCCAACAGTTTGTGAATTTTTTTTATATTTTTTTTTTTAACTCAGACAAACAACAACTTTGAACAACTGTAGTTGATTGGTTGCTTCTACATACCTATATGTTGTTGTAAAACTTATTTTAGTAATAATCGTAATTGTTGTTGTTGTAGTAAATGTTATTTGCCGGAAGCATTCAACACTTAGTCGCCGTACTTTGTCAAAGGCGTTGCGTTCAACGTTTTGTTTGTAACAAAAATAAAACAGAAAAAAAAAGAATAGCTAAAGAGCAACAACAACAACAGCAAAAATAAAATAAATAGTTGTTTTATACAACTTTTCTTCTCTTTCTTTTATTGTTGTTGCAGCCAGTTAGCCACTCCAGCCTGCTGCAATGTTGTTTGTAATACTTTTTTGTATTGTTGTAGCTGTTGCAATAGTTTTAGTTTAAAAAAAAAATAACAACAAGAAGTATTTATGATGCGTCATTCATTAGTGGAATGGAGTCTATTTCAATGACAGTGTGTACTTGTAATCGTACATCTATTTGAGAAATTAATAGCAATCAAGCACTTGAAGAAAATTTTGGGTTATAGAAAACGCTTTTTGAATACAAGGTAACCCAAAAGTTATACATGATTTCAAAAAATATATTTTCTTCAGCATTTCAGCCAGAAGAAAATGGCCAGAATTTACTGCTAACTTACTGAAAGTATTTTCTTCATTAAATTAATTCAAGGAAAAATTCATTGTATTTTCAACAACAAAAACGTTTCATTAAAATAATAAAAAACTTCATTAAACTAATGGAAAATTTCGTTAAATCAATGAAAAATTTCATAATTTTTCAACCAACTACCATGTTAAACTAATGAAATATTTCATTAAATGAATGAAATATTTCATTGAATCAATGAAATTTTTTAATTGGTGTAAAGAAACGTTAAATCAATGAAAAATTTCATAATTTTTTAACCAACTACCAGGTTAAACTAATGAAATATTTCATTGAATCAATGAAATTTTTTAATTGGTCTAAAGAAACGTTAAATCAATGAAAAATTTCATAATTTTTCTACCAACTACCATGTTAAACTAATGAAATATTTCATTGAAAATATTTCTAAAGAAACGTTGTTATTGTTTGAAACTTAATAAATTGAGCTGTTAGTTATGAAAGTAGTATAAGTTCACTTTTTAAGAAAAACAAATTAGCAATAATTCTAGTAAAATTACCCCCAACTAATTTTTTTTTTAATTGGAGACTTATACCATTTTAAACAAAAAATTAACCAAAAAAAATTTTTGCCATTTATTTTTTATTTTTTCAACGTGTATATAATTTTATTAAAGTTTTTTTCTCTAATTATTTTCATTGTAAAACTTGTATTTAATTTTTTTTATTCAACTTCTCTTCTTTCTCAATGAAACGTTATTTGTGTGTGAAAATATGACTAAATTCTCCTGAAAATTTATTGTTTTAGATAATTTAATTTAATTCTGTTTTTTCAACTAGTAAAGTTAGTTTTTTTTTATTGCTGTTGATGTTGTAATTGCTTTTTTTTAAATTGTTTTTTTTTTTTTTGCCTTTGAAGTTTTTCTTTAAACAGAGTGCTGTATTGGGAAGTAGGGTAGAGAAACGCAACACAGAATTCGTAACAATTTCTTGGAAACTATTATTTAATACAACTTAAAGTATGAATGGGAAAAAAGCGGTTGCGGTGAGAATAAAATAAAAAATTTAATTATGTTAGTTGCTATTAAACAAAAATAAAAAAATACACACAAACATACTTGTGTATAAAAAAAAAATTGCGAGTAAATATTATAAATTAAAAAAAAAAATGGTTTAGAGAAAAATTAACCATTAAAAAATTATAAAAATAAATTAGGTAAAAATGTGAATGACAAAAATTTTGATTGTAAGAATAAAATCTGTCATCTATTGAAAATTTCAGTAGGGATAATTAAATTTTTTTTTAGTTGTCACAAAAGAAATGCGAGGGCACATCTTAAATTATTATTTAGAGAACTAAATGTTTCGAGTTTCGGTCGTTGCAAACTACACACAATCCATTCAGTTGTTTAAAATTTCAGCAGAATTTTTTTTTTAATTTTGCTAAACTGTGCGACAGTAAATAGTTTGTGTAAATAATTTTGATGCAGACACATACGAGTATGTTAGCAACGAATTTAAATTTTGGTCGAAGACATTTCTAATTTTTTTTATTAGTAAATTACTTTTATAAGAAGCCAACGTGGTCTTTATTTTTTTTTTTTTTACCAATTTGTCTTGTAAAATTTTTCTTTTTGATTTATAGTAAAATAACTAAACTCTTTAATAATTTCTACATAAAAATATATATAAAAAAAATTAAATAAGATTTAAAAACATTTGTTTTCATAAAAAATTTTCCATGAAATAATATTAAAAAAAAAATTTTATTTTTATATCGATGTTTCGCTTTTTTAATAATAATAATTTATAAAATTATTTTCCTTGAGAAAGACATACGAAGGCGTGTCGAAATATTGAAATTTAATTTAATAATAAATACAAATATATAAAAAGACCTAAAAGCTTAAAAAATATTTATTTATTTACTTTCAGATAAAAAGGTCAAACAATCAATATTTATATTTTATAAAAACATTAAAAATATTTTTTTAATAAATTAATAAAAAATTTTAAATTAATAAATAAAAAAATACAATAAGAAAATTTTTTTAAATAAAAAACAAAAAGAAAAGAAAAACTAGAAAAAAAATAAACCAATTTTTAATAAAAAAAATTATAAAAAAATTTAGCAAAAAATAAAAATATTTAAAAAAAAATTTAGCAAAAAATAAAAATATTTAAAAAAGAATATTTTTTTTTATAAATTAGTAAAAATATAAAGTAAAAAATTTTAAATTATTAAAAACAATATAAAAAAATGGATATTTCATTAAGCTTGAGTTCGTATATATAAAAACTAAACGAAATAAATATTAAAAATAAAATTATTATTATAATTAAAATGGCTATTTTGTTAAGCTTGAGGTCGTATATATAAAAACTAAAAGAAATAAATATTAAAAAAAAATTATTATTATAATTAAACAAGCCAAAAAAAAATTTTTTTAATTAAAAAAATAAAACGAAAACTAAAAATTTTATAAAAAAATAATATTAAAAAATATTTTTTTATAAATTAAAAAAAGCAAATACAAAATAAGACCTCACTTAAGAAACTAAACAAAATTTACATAAACAAAAAAAAAATACAATAATTTTTTTTAAACGAAACAAAAACTAAAAAAATTTCATAGAAAAAAATTTATATTAAAATTAAAAAAATTTTTTTAGTAAATAAAAAAATAAAAAAAAGGAAAGAAATAAATATTAAAAAATTTTATTTGAGCTTTTTCTTTTTAATTAAAATGACTATTTTATTAATCTTGAGGTCTTATTTTAATAATTATTTTCTGAAGAAGCTACGCAAGTTGGAGCGAAATATCGATATTAAAATACATTTATAAAATAAATATTAAAGTTAAAAAAATATAGGCAAATTTTTGTGCATTAAAATTTTTTTATTGTAAAAAATTTTTTAATAAAATTTTTATTGTTTTTTTTGTTTATTTAAAAAAATTTAATTTTTTTTATTAAAATGGCTATTTTGTTACGCTTGAGGTCTTATTTTTCAAAAATTTATTTTTATATCGATATTTCGCTCCAATTTTTGTAGCTTCTTTAGGATATAATTAAAAAATAATTTATATTAACAAAATAGCCATTTTAATTAAAAAGAAAAAGGTCAAATAACACTAACTAATAAATTTTTTTTATTAAATTAATTTTTTTTATTTAAAAAAATTTTAATAGAAAATATTTAAAAAATTTTTTTAAATAAATAAAAAAATTATGTTTTTAAGTAAAAAATTTTTTAATAATAAAAAAAATTTAATTTAATAAAAAAATTTTAATTTAATAATAAAAAAATTTAATTTAATAAAAAAATTTTAATTTAAAAAAAATATTTAATTTTTTTAAATAAACGAAAGAAAAAACAATAAAATTTTTTGTTTTTAATTTTATTAAAAAAATATTTTACAACAAAAAAAATTTTTATGCACTAAAATTTGCCTTTAGTTTTGGTTTGTGTAAGACAGTTTCCGTAACACAAGCGATTAACGCATCTAAAAAAGTTTTGATGGAAAACCCTTCTAATTTAGCTAGCGTAGTAACAATTTCATATGCAAATCCTAACAGTGGACAAAATCATTTAAAAAAAATATTAAATAAATTTAAGCAAGGAAATGCGTGACTTTGGTTTTTTATATTCATTTTAATTAAATACAAAAATAAAAAAGGCCATTAAAAAACATTTACGGCCAGCCTAAGCAAACTTAAAATCGATTTATACATTCATTCATTAGAATAAAAAATTTGTATACTCGTACATTCCAGTTTCTTTTATATATTTTTTTTGTAAGCAAAAAAAAAAAAATTAAATATAAAAAAACCAGACCAAGTGCAACCTTAAGCAGACAAAATAATAATTTCGTATATCGCATGTTTAAGATGACGATATAAACGACATTTATGGTAGAAGTTAATTAAAAAAGTTTTTTAAACTAAAACCAAAATAGACAGGCAGACAGACAGAGATGTGCAGTGGTGCAGCAGCAAAACGGTGTATTTATCATGTGTCTTCGTCTTAAATAGTAAGCCACGCAAAATTGCGTTTGTCAACAACATTTTTGTTGCTTTTTTTTTTTTTTTTTGGTTTTACAAATTTAAGCAAAAAGAAAAAGAGACAAACTATTGACGGTAACCATCATTATCATCTTTGTTTTAATTGTGTTGATGGTCATATTTTCGTTTGCTTTGAAAGATATTTAAAGAAAGGCCAAATTTTAAACACACCTTTATTAAAGTACCAAAAAAAAAAAAGACAAGTACGTGTGCAATAGCTGTTGTTGATTTGTCACGTTTAAATTGTATGGGGAGGGAAAAAAGAGCATGTGACAATAAACTGCATAACTTAAAACGTTTTCTTTTTTTAATTTGTAAACTAAATATTGATTTAGAAATAGCCTGGTAGTGAAATCAAATCTGTTATAAATCATAAAATCAACTAAAAAAAGTCTTTAAATTATGTTGCCTAAGAACTCTTTCCTATTAAGGCATTAGCTGGTAATTAATTTAGAATAATTTTTTGATTATCACCGTAATAATCATCTTCTTGGAATCCATTAAAATTTATTACGGCTTTATTGTTTTAATATGATTTCTGCTAAAGGGGGTTTTACACAGCGATATTGAGTAAAACGACTTGTCAGAAAATCACATCAAATGAGAAAGTATGATAGTGTGACGACAACATGTCAAAAAATACGGATAGAAATCTGTGACAGTCATATAGTTCTGATTTTTAGAAAATTTTCTAAACTTTTCATTGTATCAGGGTTGTATTTTTGGGCTTACAAGTAAAAAATAGCAAAAACAGCTAAACATTTGTGTTACAGTGTAAAAGCCCCATAAGATTTTCATCATCTCAAAATACAATGAAAATCGTAGCACTTGTATTACAGTGTAAAACTCACATAAGTAATCAACTACTGTAATTATTTTTTATTTCATTTTATAGCAGCATAAAAATAAAAATAAAAATAAGAATACTTTAATTAAAAAAAGTACTAATGAAAGAATTCTAAAAAAAATAGTACCACTCGTACTACCCTGCTTACACAGCACAGTCAGCCAGTCAGCTATGCCATGTTGCCTGTTGCCCATGTTCCAAAACCATCTATACGTGTACATATCAAAGGCCAGATTAATGACATCCAAGCATTAGAGTGACTGACTATAAGAGTTTTGGTTTTGTTTTCTTTTTTAAAATATTCTTGTCTAATTGGACAATGATGGCTTTACATGGTGCAGTTGTTTTCTTTTTAAATAAAATTAAATTTGAACAAGAAAATGTTACGTAATTTGGTAAAGTAGACACAAAAGTGTAGGTGTTGTTGGAGAATATTAAAAAAAAATTTTTTTAAATATAAATTGAGCTCTTAATAATGATATTAGATGAGAAAGAGCATACAAGTTACTTTTTTTATAATTTTTTTGAGCTATAATTGCGCTCAGGTGCCCAATTTCCAACTAAAAGAATACAAGACTCCTCATGAATCTTGTAATTGTTGTGATAATCATTTTACCTGAGTCTTTTGGGGACTGCCTAGGTAGTTAATTCTTTGGTTCACGGCTAATTTTTTAAAGCACAAAGCTGTTGGTATTTTTCCACCTCTATATCTCTGTTTTTCTTTAAACTGCTTGGAGCGTTTTTTAGCGCTAGCGGTGCATATTTTCTACAGTAATGTTACCCCTCTTGTGTAATAAAACCCAAAAACAAATAAATAATAAATTAAAATAAAAACCCTAAATTCTAGAAAACTAGCTGATATGTCATTACTCCTCAACAATACCAAAACAAAAAAAAAAAGAAAAATAAAATAAATGTTTTGCAGATAACTTCACTGCAAAACACGCTGTCAAAATTGGATTTTCCAATTGCTCAGCATTGCCGTCGCGCTATTTCGGTATGCAAAAAAATTAGGAACCATTAAAAAAAATTAATTAAAAAATTTGTTATATCAATTAAATTTTTAATTGAGTCAATTAAATTTTTAATTAAACTGAAAAATATATAAAATTAATTAAATATTTAATTAATTCAATTAAAAATTTAATTGATTTAACAAATTTTATAATTAAAATTTTCAATTGGTTCCTAATTTTTTTTTTCTGTGTACATTTTGTATGGCCATGAGAATTTTTGACAGCTAAAAAACGCTTATCGTGCCAATTTACGTATGACGCTGTTAGACGCTTCATTGAAAAATGTAAGTCAGAATTTGCCAGCTATTACTTGATGTATTTTTAGACAAACTTTGTGATGTTCTGTATTCCGAATAAAATAAAAAAAAAATGTAGAATTAAATTTTTTTTCTGCTTGTTAAATAAATTTTCTTATTTTCCTTTTTAAGTTTATGTAAAATAATCCGCAAATGGAACATAAAGTAGTTATCAGGTGCTGGAGGTTTTACTATCACATAAAATATTTGGTTTCGAAATACAAAACAGCACCAAAAATTGTCTTTAAGAATACAAATAATTTTTCTTAAAAATCTAGTTTCCATTAATTAAAAAAATCTTACTCATTTATAATTATATCCTGAAGAAGCTACGCAAGTTATATCAAAATATTGATATAAAAATAAATTTTACAATACGACCTTAAGCTTAATAAAATAGTCTTTTTAACTGCGCTTCATTCATTAAAAAAAAAAAGAACCGGCTTTTCAAGAAATTGTATTTTTGTAAAATAATTAAAGATTTTAAATGCTTCACACTTCACCCACATAAAAATTTATATTTTTTGTAAAAAAAAAATCTTCAATTCACCTTGTGATAAATTAAAGCACATTTTAGCACGTTTTGCCATTAAAAGAAATCATAATAACTAAATAAATTAACAATAACCGCTAAAACAATAGCAAATCATGCAGCCATAAATGGTCAGATTCAAAAGTTATTTATGCGTTTTAAAAGCCATAATAAAGTATTGAAAATAATAAAAAAAAAAAAAATAACATGTACTATCACTAGCTAAATAAAGAAATTAAATCACTTGATACAATTCAACATTAAAAATCAATTGATTTTGCTTGCTTGTAGTCGCATGAGATTTAAATACTTTTTTATTCTACTTTATTTTTGTCTTTTGACTTAAAATGGTAAGATTATTCTTATTCTTTCAACTAATGATTTCCATAATTTTTTCATGATTTTTTTTTTTTTTTTTAAATAATATTCTGAGCCAGAAATTGACATTAGCGTTCTTTGTTATTAAATCCAACCATAAATGGCATAGAATTAAAATAATTAACAAGTAATATTAATTAATAATTAAAATCACAAAAAAAAACATTAAAAACTCTTAATTAACACTGAATTTAAAAAAAAAATTCTTCAGCCAAAGGAAGGATGTGATGGAAATGCTAAAGTTTAGATTTCAAATTAGACCTCCCTCTATCCGGCTAACGATGCGTTGTTTGAGATTAACTTAGGTTTTTTGTAATGCTTCACATGTTTGACTGGGATTAGGATTTTTTTTAAATTTAAATACAGCAAAATAGTTTGTGATAAAATAAAATTATTTGCAAAAATATGTTAACACATCACGTTTACATACACACAGAAAAAAAAGACAACAATTGATTTAATTATCTAAATGTACTTTATTTTTGGGTTAAATATTACCATTAAATATCAAGCAGATTAACTACCAAAACATTAAAAAAAGTGGGTGGGTGTGTTCAATAAAATTTTTAGTTTATGGTTGCGCAAATGATTTATATTTTTTCTTTTATTGGGGTTTATTTGTTGTTGCTGGTATTTATCAAACCACTTACAAATATCGTAGATACAAGAAAAATTGTTGCTTGTTGCTATCATGTGATATTTAAAAAGTTATGCAAAAGAAAAAAATAAACTAAAATTTAGTAATAAGAAAAAAAAATAGTTTAACAGAAAAAACAATTAATTAAAAAATACAAACAATAAATTTATAAAATAAGACCTCAAGCTTACTAAATAGCCATTTGAATTAAAAAGAAAAAAGTCAAATAAACTAACAAACAGAAAAAATTTAAAATAAAAAAAAAAATATTTTAGTAAATTAAATAAAAATTAAAAAAAATTATATACAAAATATCTAAAAAAAATTAAATAAAAATTTTCTAAAAAAATATTAAATAAATATTTTCTAATATATAAAATAAAAAAGTTTTCTAAGAAAAAATTTTTATAAAAATTATATAAGATTTCTAAAAAAATTTTGTAAAAATTTTCTAAGAAAAAATTAAATAAAAATCAAATAAAAAAGTTAAAAAAAAAAAAATTAAATAAAAATTTTCTTAAAAAATATTAAATAAAAATTTTCAAAAAAATAAAAATTTTCATAAAAAATATTATATTAAAATTAAAAAAAATTTCGTAAAAAAAATTAAATAAAAACTTTCTAAAAAAAAAATAAAAAAAAAATTTCTAGAAAAAAAAAATTAAATAAAAATTTTCTAAAAAAAATAAAAATTTTCATAAAAAATATTATATTAAAATTAAAAAAATTTCGTAAAAAAAATTTCTAAAAAAAAAAATAAAAAAAATTTTCTAGAAAAAAAAATTAAATAAAAATTTTCTAAAAAAAATAAAAATTTTGATAAAAAATATTATAAAAAATTAAATGAAAAGTTTAGTAAAAAAAAAATTAAATAAAAATTTTCTAAAAAAAAATAAGTTTTCCAAAAAAAAAATAAATAAAAATTTTCTAGAAAAAAAAATTAAATACATATTTTCTAAAAAAAAATTAAAAACAAATAAAAATTTTCATAAAAAATATTATATAAAAATTAAAAAATATTTTCTACAAAAAATATTATATAAAAATTTTTGTGTGAAATATATTTAGTTTTGGCTTAAGGTCGTATATGTTTCCCAATAAAAATTTTTCTAATAAATAAAATAAAGTTTTCTAAAAAAAGATTTTATAAAAATTTAATAAAAAAAAGTTAAATAAAAATTTTCTAAAAAAAAAAATATAAATAAAAATTTTCTAAAAAAAATCTATTAAAACAGAAATTTTATGATTAACTTTAAACAGCTTTAGCACGTCTTTTTTTTCAAAACTAAGCTGTTCGATATTATCAAGCCGTGGATGTGGTCTTCATCAATATTGTCAGTCTTTGAAATGATTTTGTTGCACAGCCATTAACAGTAATTTTTTATAGAAAAACATAAAAATGTGTATGTGTGACATAGTTTTCCCCACGACCAGGACACTCATATCAGGCTTTTTGTCTATTAAAATCACAATATCGGCACAATTATGAATAACAAATCTATGGAATTTTTTCAATTTCCCATTTTCTTTTACTATTTATAAAATTCAAAAAGGTTTGGGGCAACAAATTACTGGCTCCCGTATCAGACGACCCGCATTAGCAATCTTCTCACTTGTGGTAATCTGTTCACCAAACTCATAATTGGCCTGTATTTGCTCAAAACATGGTTACTTTTCTTTGATAAAAAATTTTGTTAAACTATACTAAAGGGCTGCACAAGCATACTTGAAAGCCACGCATCACTACACACAAGTGTGATGTTTCATAAAGTGCTTATAAGCCATTTCTTTAATCTATACCTAAGGCTGTAAAGGTTAATAAATATTGTTTATGCTCGCTTGATTTAAAATTTTCCAATTTTTTTTTTTTTTTTTTTTTTTTTTTTTTTTTTTTTTTTTTTTTTTTTTTTTTTTTTTTTGTAATTTAATTTTAGATGAATATTTATAGTTTGTAAATAATGAAACTATTTAAAATTCTTCTCGTTTCTTTAAAAAATTTAAATTTTTAATATAAAGAGCTTCGCCCAAAAACAAACAAGAAAAAACATCATTTCCGCTCAAAAAAAGTTTATTTAAAAAAAAAAAGAGTTACTTACGAGTACTTTGAGTTGAATATAAAAAAAATTGTGATTTTTTCCGATTGATTGCTGCTTTTAAAAAAGCTAAAGAAATTTCTTTCAATTTTTTTTAGTTTCTTGTGAAGTTCACGTGTTTAAAAATGTTGTGTTTATAAGTGTTTTTGTGTGTTGATTTTGTGTATGTCTGCCACTAAAATTAATTGTGTTGCTTGTTTTTATCGTTTTCAAATATTAACTCGTACATGACATTTGTAGATGATGTTTTCTTCCACAAACTTTGTATTGGAAACTTTTTTAAATTGTTTGTTTGCTTGTTGACACAAGAATTATAAATTAACCAAAAATTCTGTGTACACGTGAATTTCAAAACATTTTTTTTTTGTTTTGAAGGGAAGCCCGGAGGGAATTTTAATTTAATTTAAGACTGTTGGAAGAAAAATCAAAGTAAAATCCCCATCCAGTAATTTTTCTATAATGAAATGAATATTTGCTTCTCTTATGGTTTACAACTCAACTCTACTTTAGATGTAATTTTACTATTACAACCTATTTGCGTTATTAGTGATTACAACTCTGTGTTCGTGTAGTTGAGAAAAACATACAAAAATGACAATTCATCAATAGCAGTTATTTCAATTACAGCTCAACTGAGCAGAGTTGTGGTTCGAACTTATTAATTCAATCACTTTTTTTGCAAGCTGCTGTCGTGTATGGCCCGCTTGTCTTTTTGTTAGTGATTTAAACAACAATGTTGCAGATTCTGTCTTCTCACGCAAGCGTGCAACATTGTCTGTATTCAATGTTGTTTTTAATAATACAGGGAAAGTCATACTAAAGCCGGTGGGTGACTGGTATGCAAAAGGGAAATAAAGCAGACTTGAAGTAAATATTTTGAAAAATTTATCACAAATTCTACATCAAGTCGTCATTACTCATTTAGAATATCAGCCGGTATCTTTTTAAAACGATTTTTAACTCTAAAATTCTTAAGAACAGAAACAACTCCGATTTTCAGAGAACTTAAAAGAGACATTAAAAACATGAGGGCGGCAATACAGGAACTTAGTGCCTTTGAGAGAAGATCGCAACTAGTTTGGGATTTGATAACACTTCTTAAGAGACTGGCTTCAAAGCCAGGTCATAGTGAATATGTAAGCAATGAGAAAGCAGACGAACTGGCAAGAAAATGTGCGACTACTAGTTTCAGTGGTCCAGAATTATTCTGAGGACACTCTTGGAGCTTTACTCGGCTTAGATTTAGGAAGTGACTAGAACAAAAATCGCAAGAATATTGATTGGAGACAAGCTCCTGATTCTAGATCTAATTGTAATTCTAACTGTGATTTTAATTGCAATTGTAATTGTAATTGTAGCTGTAATGGTAATTAAAATTGAAATTGTAATTGTAATTGTTGTTGTAGTTGTAATTATAATTGTAATTGTAAATGTAATTGTAATTATAATTGTAATTGTAATTGAAGTTGTAATTGAAATTGAAATTGTAATTGTAACTGTAATTGTAATTATAATTGAAATTGTAATTGTAACTGTAATTGTAATTGTAATTATAATTGCAATTGTAATTGTAATTGTAATTGAAATCGAAATTGAAATTGTAATTGTAATTGTAATTATAATTGCAATTGTAATTGAAGTTGTAATTGTAATTGTAATTATAATTGCAATTGTAATTGTAATTGTAATTGTAATTGAAATTGCAATTGTAATTATAATTGTAATTGTAATTGTATATGTAATTGAAATTGAAATTGTAATTGTAACTGTAATTGTAATTGTTGTTGTAGTTGTAATTATAATTGTAATTCTAATTCTAATTTTAATTCTAATTTTAGTTCTAACTAAAATTCTAGTTCTAATTCTGCTGCGAATTTTAATAAAGAAAATTCAATTGGCTTAGAGATGCATCACAGTGCCTACAATATAATGCCCACAAATCAGTCACTCAATGTTGGCCCACCCTTTACTTTCCTCAGTTAGATGCTACATTTCGTACTTGTATTTTTTATAACAGTGAGGGAAGAAACGAAACTTAAGTGTCTTCAAAAAAAAAAAAATAAAAAGCAATTTAAGTTGAAAGAATAACAGAAGTAGATTAAAAAAAATCACTTCTGCTGTTTTTACTCTTGTATTTGTTGCTGTTCCTTTCAAGTAAAGAAAAAAAGTTCATTCAACTTGGTATGCTTTTCTTTTCAGACGTACTGCAACAACTATTTTTTTAGTTTAATTTTTTTTTTTTTTTGTATAAAATCTTAAGTTTGGTTTCGTAATTATTATTATTTTTGTTCTTTTTTTTAGTTTTTGTGGTAGTTGTGGTTACAATTTAAGTGTTCAAAATATGCAGGAGTTTTCATACTGAAAAAGAGAAAATCTGGAACATTTTTTTGTTTATTTTGTAAGAAACAAATGGATTTCTAAATTACAAATATTTAAAAAAATAATTTCGACAGTTGCTTTTTATAAAAGAAAAAGAAAAGTAAACTTTTGTTAACTTGATTATCTTAATTATAATTTTTTTTTTTTTTTTTTGCTTCTTGAATTTAAAATTATCGCGAGTCTACGGTATTATGAAAGAAAGTTTTATAATTTAAACTGTTGCTTAAAAAAATAAAAAATAAAAAAGCGGTATGTCAGTAATATCCTACTAAAAATACCGCTAGCTCATATTTGTCAAAATGGACTTATACTACTTTCAAAAATAACGGTTCATTTATTTATTAAGAATTTGCAAATTAATTAAAAAATTCATTTTTTTAAAGAGCAATGGCTACCTTAACCAACAGTTTCTTGGGTTTAGGCAGTAGTTGAACCTGTAACCATTAGATTGGTATTTTAGTACACTTTAATTAGAGGGGGGCTCTAATCTACAGGCCACCTTAAACCTTTCATTAATTAGGCGACACCTATAAATTTCTTATTAATTTATTTTTAGTTAATTTTTTTCTCTTGTTTCAAGTCTGTGGCTGTGAGTGGAATATTTCTTGTTTATTTGTCTGATATTTTACACACATAATCTCTATACTCTAATAGGTTTAGTGCTCAATGAAAAACTATAATCTATTCACCGAGATGACAACATCTTCTCATATAAAATGCATGTACAAAAAATCAACATCTTTACAAGATTTTGTTTCACTCAACATCTTTGGATAATTTTCGTGCCATCAACATTTTCGATTTTAGTGGCATCAATGATAAAGTGTTATTTATGTATCATAAATATTTAAAAAAAAAATTAAAAATTAAAATTTTCAAGCCAAATGGGTTAGATCTTTCAAAAGCAACACTTAGTCCCATAATGAATAATTTTTCTAAATTTTTCTTGCTTCCAAAAATTATTCTGTTTTTTCTTTTATTTTTCGACAGTTTAGTTGATGGTCGATGTTACATTTTTCTTTTTCAACAGCTTCCACGCACGCTCTAGTGTGAAAACAATATAAGAAAGGTCGCCATATATTTTTGAACCAGCCAAGCCCATTTTTACGCCCACTTTTCACCAATTTCACTCAACACTAATCATAAAGATGTGTGCTTGCACTTAATTTAAGCCTGAAATTATGCTTGGAAATATTTTATTTAGCACATTAGTTAGCGTCTCTGCTAATAGTGCTACAGCAATGGCTGTATTAATTTGGATGTGTTGTTTTAACGATTAAAATCTAAGGATAGCGGACCGAATATGACCAGAGAAAAACATCTAGTTAATTTATAAATTTCATTTTGAAATCTGTATTACAAAATTGCATCCCTGAGTATTTTCCTTAAACAAAATTTAACCTTTAAACAAAAAATTAATTACATTTTTTACAATTACAATTAAAACATGATTAATGACTCAATTATAATCGCTATGAGAATTAGTAAATATTAGTTTTGGTTACTGTAATTATGTGTTGTTGTTGTTTTGTTGACGCCGCTGCTATTTGTTTTTTAAATTTCCTTGTTTCGTTAGCTAAAAATGGTTAATTGAAAAATCTCTTACAATCACAATGACTACTAATACACCCATGCAAAAAAACAAAAAAAAAACAAAAATATTCAAAATAATTAGTTTAAATTACACCCCATGCCGAAAAACAAAACAACTAATTAGTAAGTTTCACAACAAAACAAAACAAATACTCATAATTATTTATAAATAAAAAACAATGTAATGAAAGTGTAATAAATTTTTTTTTTAATAAAAAGAAAAAAAAAAAAAAAAAAAAAAAAAAGCGCAATCACTAGGTCAACGAAACGGTTATTGACATTCAAAATAATTACATTCACAATAATAAAATCAATTCCATTTTAATTTGTAATAAAAATCTCATTTTATAAATTCTTATTTAGTCATTTTATGCATTTGAAGTTTTGAAAGCTCAGCTGAAGCACCCCCACAGTTATTTTCAAAATCAAAAAAAAAAAAACTATAACGAAATGTTACTAATTCTATAAATAATTGTTTCAATAAGTAAATAATCAAACGAAATTGTTGAACCGTGTTCAACAGTAGCTTATATTTTGCTCTTAATTTATCTTAAATTTCTCAATAATTTAGCCTCATGAAGAGAGCACAATTTAATCTTTTTTTTTGAATTCTTGTTCTTGTTTTTTTTCTACATGTACATACATACGAGTACATTCCTATCAAATATGAATTTTTAGTTTTAAGTTGGAAAAAGGCTGTTGAATAAAACACATCGCAAGAGGCGAACAATCGAATCCAACTTCAGCATTTTAAACTTTTATTGGAGTAAACACTCCCACAGTTTGGTCCTTCGACAAGTCCTAGAAAGGCTAGGACTCGATTACAACTGGTGACCGGGGGTCTAAGAGCTGGCATAAGCGGTTGTCCTTTGAAAGCGACAACTCCAGGTGTTTAGACAAGGGGTCCATTACAAACGAAGAAAACTGGCATAAGCGGTTGTCCTTTGGAAGCGACAACTCCAGTGATTGGGACATATGGTTTATAAAGAAAAACAAACAGACAATTAGAACAAGAGGTCCACTAGACAAAATATAAAAAAGAAGTCAGCAAACGTGGGTAAAATTTCAAAGTCATATGAAAGGTAAAGGTATGTACAATGAATTAGAGTTACAACGGCATAGTGTCTCTGGTATCTAAAAAAAAAAAAAACAGTAACAGTAACCTTCTTGATCAGTGAAGGTCAGAAGATAGGTATATAACAACGAAAGTCGCAGTGAAGGTTAAACATTAAGCTGTAGATCATTTACATATATACATACAATAAAGAAACGGTAAACTTTTTATTGTTAACATTCATACGTATGTAATAAAGCGAAAGAATAAAAATAACAATTTTGATGATAACAACTCTACTTACAGTACGTGCTAAATCAAGTTGTCAACTTTACATGTAAATAGAATTTTTTTTCGCCTCAATACGCTAATGAGCAACGTTGGTCATTTCAATAAGAGCAAAGAAAAAGTGTGGAGTAGCAAAGAAAACAAAAAAAAAGTTTCAATTATAATTTAAAAATCTATTAAAACATTTACACGACGAAAACTGAAGAGTACAAAATTTAAGCACACAAAAAAAAAAAAACAAAAATCAACACACAAAGGTAAACTACTACTTAAACGGTAAATAACAAATAATAAAAACAATTTCCACACAGATTGAAGAAAAGAACGAGCAATTGTTAAATAGGGTTTCAGTGAAGAAAAAAAAAAAAGGGAAACGGTAAGTGTGGGAATTAATTATTAGAGCTTATTTTGTGTGGTTGGAATTTGAAAAAGTAATTTGAGCACCACAATCAGGAAACAAGGTATTTTTTATTACCATATAGTGAAGAAAATAGCGCAAAAATTTATTATTGAAAATGACAACAAGGAGAAAATGCAAATTTTACATAATTCAACTGGAGAATTTTGTCACAAATTTTGGAAATATTTCTGCAGAACTATTAACAAAACCTTTACTTGAGGTAAAACAAACTGAATTGGAGAGGAGATGGGAGCACTTAACAGAAAGTTATGCAACCTTCATGATTGAGGAAAACAAGGAAGAATCTGATGAAAGTAAAAACAGGGTTTC
This sequence comes from Thelaira solivaga, assembly GCA_947397855.1. Classification (NCBI taxonomy): domain Eukaryota; kingdom Metazoa; phylum Arthropoda; class Insecta; order Diptera; family Tachinidae; genus Thelaira; species Thelaira solivaga. Next base: position 8,796,254 of record OX377612.1, on the reverse strand, counting down.
TGCCAAATATGAAGACATTGCTGAAAAATATCAAAACTTAAAGGCAAGTATAATAGATATAGTAAATAAGCAAAACCAATCTGAGAGGACAATCAAACTAAATCAAGAGGAAACTACAAAAAGTCGCCAAGTGGGCACTACGCTGAAATTACCGCCATGTGATATGCCGCACTTTGAAGGTGGGTATACAAAATGGCCGGAATTTAGAGATTTATTTCAATCACTGGTCTCTAAAAACAGTGAGATTTCTCCAGTAGAGAAATTACAATATTTGCGAAGCAAAGTGAGAGGGGAAGCTCACCAAATCGTGAAGAGATTCGATTTGGTGGGAGAGAATTTTGAGTTGGCATGGAAAGCACTACAGGATCGATTCGAAAATCCACGAATAATCGTTCATCAACAGATCAAACAATTGTTTACAATTCAGGCCGTACAAAGTGAAACATCAAAGGCAATACGACAGATTCAAACAACAATCGATGAAACCTTAGCTATTTTAAAAACGTGCAAAGTGAACGTATCAAACTGGGATCCAATTCTTGTTTACATATGCTCGTCCAAGCTCCCAGAAGAAACGTTAAGGTATTGGGAAAATTCTTTAAATAATCATAAGCAACCACCTACATGGCAGGAAATGAGTGATTTTCTCAAGGGGAGAATTGAAATGCTAGAAACTGTTTCTGACTTAAGGAAACCCAATTACAGGGAAGTATCAAAATCACAAACATTTCATGCGCAAGCAGATAATAGAAAGAAAAATGAATATTGCAAAAAATGTAAACAATTTCACTCTTTAAGGAGGTGCAAAGCATTCACAGCATTATCCATTAAAGAAAGACTAAATTACGCATTTGCTAATAAATATTGTACAAATTGTTTATCTTCAGATCACTTTAAGTCCAAATGTCCTAGTAAACATGTGTGTTTCCACTGCCATAAGAAGCATCACACACTGTTACATTTTGAAGCAGGTGGAAAGGAAATTGAAGGAGAGATTGCTCAAAGAAATCATTCACCATCATATCAGATCAAGGATGAAATGCCATCCACTTCTAAATATCAATCTGAGATTATTTCCTACAATACTCAGATTAATAATCGGAAATTGAATTCTACCTCCACTAGTGGTAATTTATTCAAGGGTAACACGACGATTTTACCAACGGCTCTCATATATATAAGACATGCAGGAGAGCTATTTACAGTTCGCGCACTATTGGATGCAGGCTCGGAGAAAAGCTTTATATCCAAACGACTTCAGCAACAATTAAGTATTTCGACCAAAGCTTACAGTACAACAATTTCTGGTTTAGGAGGAACCGTTGTTAGTAGCTCAAGAGGCGTATGTAATATTATCTTACAATGTAGAACATCCAATTTTCAAATAAAAATTAGTGCAATAGTTATATCAAAACTATCCCATTTTTTGCCTTCAAGGCCCGTTAGAACTAATCAACTAGACGATATTAAAACTTTAAATCTTGCAGATCCCCAATTTTATCAACCGGGTCCTATTGATTTGATAATCGGAAGTGACTACTTGCCACTTATAAATATGAAAGGCGTAAAATTCATCGCAAATAATTCCATAGAGGCAAGAGAATCTAAATTTGGTTGGTATTTATTTGGTGCTGAATCAAAAGTTGAATCTCATCATGAGATCAATTCTTTTTGTACGACTGTGTCAGCTGATGACATATCGCTTGGAGAGCAAATACGAAAATTTTGGGAATTAGAAGAGGTGGAGCACAATAAGATAGAATCCGAAGATGATCTCTATTGCGAACACCTTTTTCAAAGTACAACTACTCGCCAATCTAATGGCAGATATATGGTAAGATTACCATTTAAGCAAAATTATCCTGAGGAGATTTTCTTAGGCTCCTCAAGGAGTACAGCATTTGCCCAGTATTCCCGAATGGAAAAAACACTAAAAGATCCAGCCTTTAAAAGGGAATACAACAAAGTTCTACAGGAATATATCGACTTAGAACACATGGAACAATCATTTTTTAGTGAGCATAAGACTAACAAATTGTTTTCATTTTTTCTTCCTCACCATGCTGTCATCAAATCTGAGAGTAAATCAACCAAGCTACGTGTGGTTTTCAATGCCTCAAAAAAAAGCAACAGCGGGTTCTCATTGAATGATGTACTTCTAAAGGGACCCACTCTACAAAAGGATTTAGTTCAAATAATTTCAACATGGCGAAATTATAAGTATGTTTTTACGGGTGACATACAAAAAATGTATAGGCAGATTTTGGTACATAAAGACGATAGACCATATCAACAGATATTTTTCCGGGACACAACCGATGGAGTTATAAAAACTTATCAGCTCAAAACCGTTACCTTTGGTGTAAGTAGTGCTCCTTATTTGGCAATAAGGACTCTTCTAGAGCTAAGTAAAGATTGTGAGTACTCACTGCCACTCGCTTCTACGATCTTGAAGAATGAAATGTATGTTGACGACATTCTATCAGGAGGACATAATATTGCAGAGGCAAAACAAAAACAATATCAACTTAATAAGGCTTTAAATGCAGCAGGTTTTCCATTGAAGAAAATAACAGCCAATAATAGATGCTTCTTAGAGCATCTGGCGAGGGAGGATCTTCTAAACGAAGAATTTTTAAAGATCGACGGTTCCAGCACTTTGAAGACTTTAGGAATACGTTGGAACGCCAAGGAAGACGTATTCTATTATGTGGCTGCACCTATAGAAATAGAGCAGCACATGACAAAAAGACAAATTTTGTCAATTATAGCAAAACTGTTCGATCCACTCGGTTGGTTAAGCCCAACCGTGATAAAAGCAAAACTTTTGATGCAAGAATTATGGATGGGTAAGACAGACTGGGATGAGAGTATTCCCCTTGCAATCTCAATTAAATGGAGAGCATTTATCACAAATTTAGAGGATATATCTCGGATCAGAATTCCCAGATGGGTACAATTTTCACCATTTTCTTACAATCAAATACATGGGTTTTGCGACGCCTCCGAAAAAGCATATTGTGCAGCAGTTTACTTGAGAACTGTAAACCGAGAAGGAGAAATATTTTGCTACTTGCTGATATCAAAAACCCGAGTTGCACCAATCAAGAGAACTACAATACCCAAACTTGAACTCTGTGGAGCCTTGCTATTGGCAAAACTAATGACGAATATCACAAGCAATTTAAATTTCTCATATGACCGTTTTTTATGGACCGACTCATCTATAGTATTGAGCTGGTTGCAGAAGTCGCCTCAGAAGCTAAAAACGTTTGTGGCAAATCGAGTTACGAAAATTCTCGAACTTACCGAATGTACACTTTGGAACCATGTCCAAACATGCGACAACCCGGCTGATATTGGTACACGGGGCAGCTCACCACGAGAATTGGAGCAGTGTAATTTATGGTGGCATGGGCCCACCTGGCTATTAAATCCTGTCGAATTCTGGCCAAAGCCAAAAACATTTGAATCTACAAATTTGGAAACGAAGCCAATTCTTAATTTTCATATGATGCCTCTTTCTGAGGACATTCTGAAAGATTTTTCTTCTTTGCCAAAGGCCTTAAGGGTAATAAGTTATTGTTTTCGTTTTATTAATTTTATTCTTAAACGTCCTCGTTCAACAGAACAATTTATTACCACAGAAGAAATACGTTTTACTAAATCTCGTCTCATTACAGCTGTTCAAAAAGAGCATTTTTCCTCAGAATACATAAATCTGGAAAATAATAAACCATTACATCAGAAAAGCCGTCTTTTATCCGTAACTCCTTTTTTGGACCAAGAGGGTGTCTTACGAGTGGGCGGGAGGCTCAACAATTCTGGGCTGAGTTTTGAAGAACGTCACCCAATCATTATACCGGAAAGGTCTCATTTTGCTGTGCTATTCATTGAATACACACATAAAATATTACTCCACGCAGAGCATCACATAATGCTGCGGGCTATAAGACAAGGGTTTTATATACCACGAATTAGAAATCTAATTAGAAAATGTATACGAAGCTGTAGAGCATGTACCATATACAAACATAAGTTTCAGCATCAGATAATGGCTGCGCTTCCCCCTGAACGAGTAACTTTCTCATTGCCGTTCACATATACAGGAGTAGACTTTGCAGGTCCATTCCATCTAAAATCATCGACTTTACGCAATGCCAAGATCATAAAGGGTTATGCCGCGGTATTTGTCTGCTTTTCTACTCGAGCAGTTCATTTAGAAGTCTGTTCAGATCTTTCCTCTGATGCCTTTTCAGCATGCTTTACGCGATTCACATCACGAAGAGGATTACCGAAAACAATGTTCTCCGATAATGGACGGAATTTTCTTGGAGCCAGTTATATTCTTCTTAAAGCTTATAATGCCTTTCTGAAGGAAGCAGAGAAATGCCTTATTGAAAAATACGCGACACATGGATTTTCTTGGTCGTTCATACCACCGTATGCGCCACACATGGGCGGAATATGGGAAGCAGCCGTCAAGAGCATGAAATCACATCTCCGCAAAGTCGCCGGTACAACTTCTTTTACATTCGAGGAGTTCTCCACTCTGCTAGCACGTATTGAAGCAGTTTTGAATTCCCGGCCACTTGGAGCATTGACTGGAAACCCATCAGAATTACTTCCCCTCACACCGGGTCATTTTCTTCGAGGTGCTCCCCTGATATCAGCTCCCGAGACGCCGCAGGAGATTTTGGCCAAGCCCCTGTCATTATTAAAACAATGGGATAGACTCAAAGTCCTTCAACAAATATTTGCTCGTCGTTGGAAAAACGAATATATTCTAGAACTGCAGCGACGAGTCAAATGGAAGACTACACAACAGAATATAAAGCAGAATGATTTGGTAATAATAAAGGATGATGGCTTACCAGCCACTGAATGGCGTCTTGGACGAATACAACGGACATTGCCCGGACGTGACGGCAAGGTCCGCGTAGCAGAAGTCCTTACACAAAATGGTCTTATAACTCGACCAATTGTAAAGTTATGCATTCTACCTACAGACGACCATGCTTCCAACACAAACCAACAAGAAGCATAAATTGAGATTTATACCCACAAGATATTAAGAGATAAAGTCGTATATTAATTCTAATTTAGTTGTATATATTCTTTTCATTCACAGTTCAACATGTTCAAAAAAACCTCGCTGCTATTTATGCTCGCGCAATCATCCCGTGAAATATTGTGTCACCTTTCGTGCAATGAATCCGGAGGAAAGGAGATCGTTCGCTAAAGGAATGGACTATTGCCTAAATTGCCTAGCGCAGAGCCACCAGAGAGCGTGCTGCGAGTCCACTAATAGATGCGATATCTGTTCAGCAAAACACCACACAATGATACATCGAAGCCCCTTTGAGGGTAATCTCTCGTCATCGAGCTATGAAGAGGATATACCGGCCCCCATGGCTGAATCCGCAACAGGTCTCCCTAAGTTCTACGATCCCACTCCATACGTCCCACCTTTAATTGAAGTCCGTCTCTACAATAACGGCATTTGTTTGAATGCCACTCTTTTATTGGACCATAACTCCAACCATTCTTTTTTAACCCGTCAAGGAGCGACCAGATTTCCGAATCTAATTTCAAACAGAACCAGCACTGGCCAAGAATATTCAAGTTTCAAAATAGCTGCTGCTCATCAATTAGGCACCATGGAGTCATTACCTTCATGGCGGCTCCAAATACGCGATAATATCATATTCACCTTACCAGAGCCGATTTGGGACCCTCTAATAAGGGAGCATTTTCACAACCTAAAGCCACTGGCTCACTCCCGGTTTGCAACTTGCCGAAAAGTGGACGGAGTACTAGGAGCCAAAACAATCAGATCAATTTTAACGTCAAGGGCCCAGCAATCTCCACCGGGGCTACCAAAGGCTCAGAATACTATATTCGGATGGGTAATATATGGACCGTGGAATGGATGCTTCTGCAAAACCCATGCGGGCGTGGGAGAATGTTGAACCGTGTTCAACAGTAGCTTATATTTTGCTCTTAATTTATCTTAAATTTCTCAATAATTTAGCCTCATGAAGAGAGCACAATTTAATCTTTTTTTTTGAATTCTTGTTCTTGTTTTTTTTCTACATGTACATACATACGAGTACATTCCTATCAAATATGAATTTTTAGTTTTAAGTTGGAAAAAGGCTGTTGAATAAAACACATCGCAAGAGGCGAACAATCGAATCCAACTTCAGCATTTTAAACTTTTATTGGAGTAAACACTCCCACAGAAATAATTAAAAGTTTGCCAATTGCATTACGTTTGTGTGTGAATATTTAATTTGTAAATTTTTATGATTTTTCAATGTCACTTCCTGAAGTTTTTAAATTGTGGTTACAGCTACACCAGTTAGTAAGCGAGTGAGGCAATTTACTTTAATATTTGTTTTATTGATTTGTTAAATATACGAGCAGTTGTTGTTGTTTTTTTTTTAAATTTTACAAAACTATTTACACTCTGTTTACAAAAAAAAAAAAAAAAAAAAAAAAAAAAAAAAAAAAAAAAAAAAAATAGCGAGAAAATTGTTGGCTGTCAAATTACAAATTGAAGCTAAACGGCAACAAGCAATTATAGTTTATAATGTTGTTGTCCATAAATGTGGCGCACTCTAAAAACTGTCTGTCTGTCGTAATGACTTGAGGGTGTAAATTTGTAAAAAAGGTCATTTTTATTATAGTTCCATTGATCTTGTTTTTTAATTTAAATTTTATTTAAAAGAAATTTTTGTTTTTTTTTTTTGAGTAGTAAGATGCAAAAAATTTTTATGTGCCACACACACATAAACAAGCAATGTTAATGTTAACAAGGTCAATGTGTATTAATAAAATGTATTAACAACAAATTGTGCACATTTCATTGAGTATTAAAATTGTTTATAACGATTTTTTGCTGTTTGAAGAAATCCGCTACGTTCATTGAGGAGAAATATAATAGTTAACCGACTGCAAAAAGTTTAAGTTCAAAGTGAAATGTTTAGGGGTGAAGGATGGCAAAAAAAAAAAAAAAAAAAAAAAAAAAAAAAAAAAAAAAAAAAAAAAAAAAAAAAAAAAAAAAAAATTATTTTTCTTTATAATATTCATTTAATGATTTTAGTCGATGTCGTAATGAAAACCGTGACATGTGGCAAATTCGACAACGACACCCGTAATAAGATTAATTGACTTCACAAAAAACAAAACAAATTCTAGGGATTTACCCAGTAGTAGGAAGACGCAGAATCAGCTATCAAGGCTGTAGTTTGTTAGTCCAAAAAGATCTAGATAAAATTGACTACACAACAATTATGAGTTAGGAATGAAACTGCACAAGAAATCTTACTGGTTGCGTTGCTGTGACGAAAACAATAATTTACTGATCAGAGATTTTATAATTAAAAATAATTTCAGTTACCAAAAAGTAAAATCGTTGCTTTTTTCCAAGTTAACAACCAAACGTTGTCGATTTGTACACGCTTGCTAAAAAAAAATTGAAAATACTCGTTGTCAACTAAATTGAGAACGGGATGGTGTCAAAATGACCACATAAGTTGTTGGTACTGAAAAGCAATTTTTGGCTCAGTGTACCTCAACTTAAAAAAAAGATTAGTTTTATATGCTGTTCGACACGATTGAATTTAAAAATCAAAAAGCAAACATTCAAAAACACAAATATGAAAAAAGCCATTAAAACAACAATCACACATATTTTTTTATTGCTTGTATGTATTTGTATTGAAATACGACTTTATATGTTTTAATCAAGGCATATGCATGCTAATGCCTGTGTTTGAATTTTTTCTTTATGAATTGAGTCTTAATGAACAGCATAAAACAATCGTTTGCTAATCGTGTCTCCAACATGATTAAAGCAAATAGTGTACACGATTTTTACTCGAATTGTACGTTTGTGTGGTTTGATTGACTAGACCTAAAACATTTTTCATTATGCACAATCAACTAAAAATGCGAATTTCGCAGTTCTCTGATTCTTGTATTCCAAGTGATATATTCGTGAGTAAAAAAAAAATTAATTTTTTACTTAAATATTATTCATTTTGGTAACAGAAAATTAATTGTTCGTTTTGATTTTCCATTAGATTGTCAAAAATTTTTACTTACTAATTGCCATTTAAAAGAAAGACGGAATATTTACCTGAAAAAGAAATAGAAAAAAAGCTTATTAATGAATATTGAAATATTGTTGTTTTAAAAAATAATAAATTTTTCAAAATATTTTAAAATTATTGCTACAAAAATTTTCCAACTGTATGTCAGTGAATGCAGTGCTAAATTGTCTCATTCTATAACAAGCAATTTCTAACAAAATTCTTAAATTACAATTTCGATTAATTTACTTCGTTAATGAAGGCCATAATAATAGTCACAAAAAAGTAGCTGACTTGTATTCATATTATTATCACTATGGGCTATAATTGCACCGCGACCTTTAAGATCTATTGTGCAGCAATTCATAAGAATTGTATGAATTTAAAGTCGTTTTTAGAAATATACCGATTTTAGTGTGACTATCACTATGGGTTTTCAAATTTAAATTTTTTTAATTTTTTTTTAAATAAAATTTTCTCTGCAAAATTTCTTTAAACCCTTTTTAAATCCATAAAAGTAATTTTTTTCCAATAGTTAAAGTTGGGAGTTTGTAAGGCACACAACCGGGTGTTTGTTAAGCTTTAAATGAAAAAACACAACTAAGCTAAGTTAAGGATAACCCATAACTCCCTTTTAGTTTTAAAGCTTAGTCAAAAACCGGATTTTTGCTTTGCTAAATCCTCACTTTAGCTATCGTTTACTTTTAACCAAAACCCTAAGTGTTTCTACACATGCAATAAAACTATAAGTCAATTAAAAATTATGATTAAATAAAATTGTCATATTGAACAAATTTGTTGTTGAATCAATTAAATAATTAATCAATAAAATTATTTCTTTATTTGAATTAAAAGTTGGTCATACTAACTAAATAGTGAAATGAAGCCCTTAAAATTTTAATTAATTCAATTAAAATTTTAATCAATTTGACAATTTTCTTAATACACATTTTTAATGGAATTATAATTTTTTTTTGTGTATAAAACTTAACAAAAATACTTGTTAATTTAATTTTAAACTCTTGTTACCTTTTTAATAAAGTAAAAAAATAATAAATCAAGTAATTCTTTTATTCTTCCGTTTCTTCCTGTTATACTAAGAAATTTTTTTTTATAAAAAAAAAATTATATCAAAAGCCACATCACAGCAGGTCTACATTTCCTGTTTGTTTCCTTTTTATCATCTTAATAATCGTTCTTTTCAAATTCAAAAGCCCTTTATGTGAATGCAAATGCACTTGGATACATGAACACACACACAATTGGTATGGGTTGACAGTCAGTTAACTCAAAAATGGGTTAAAAAGTCTTTCAAAAAGTTAACAAGACTTACGCCCACCCACCAGGAAATACAACAAACAAACAAATAAAAACGCATTTACACCTTTTTGTTAGAAAATTTAAATGTGGAAAATGTGAACAGTGAAATTCTTTAGATGAATGTGACAATAAAAAAAATACGTTCAAAAAAAACTTTTGTTGCCATTAGTAGAGCAAGCAAACAAAACAACAAAAGAAGTAGTAGTAACGAGGGGGTTACAAGAAGTAACTGGTCATGGTAAGCGAAAATTCTTAATCTTCTCAGTGCAATAAAGTTTATGACAGGACTTAAAAAACTAATGAACAATAACAGGACGGAAGTATCAGAGGGAAAATAACGGCATAGATATTGATCAAAATTTCGAATACCGTTATTTCGCTGCAATTCAGTCATTTATGAGTTTTGAAAAAAAGAAAAATAGAATAACTTTCAGTTAAAAAAAAAATAAAGTTCTTTAAATGGAATGCGGGAAGGCGAAGGCATTGGCGCTGTTTTAACGTTTTGTGATTTATATTTAAGTCTCTGAAAATCTGGCACACACAGCTGGCTCATATGAAGAGAAGAGAAGAGAAGAGAAGAGAAGAGAAGAGAAGAGAAGAGAAGAGAAGAGAAGAGAAGAGAAGAGAAGAGAAGAGAAGAGAAGAGAAGAGAAGAGAAGAGAAGAGAAGAGAAGAGAAGAGAAGAGAAGAGAAGAGAAGAGAAAAGAAAAGGAGAAGAGTGAAGGGTTTATCACTAAATCAGTTATTATTTCCAACAAAAAGCCAGATAGCATGCCGACCTCTGTCGTCAACAATGCAGTAAGACCCTGCAGGTGCTGATTCTCAAGTACAGAGAAGGTGATCCTAAGTTTCCTATTCCTTCTCAAACTGACAACTTCTACAGTAGTCATTTAATGGCAAACCAATTCTACTCGCCTGGTTGCCTTGCCCTCGTACATATGCAAATAGAAATTGAAGCATAAATAGAAAAGGGAGAATAAAAGAAGCCAAAAGTATGTCATCAAGACTTGACTGCATTTGTCATAACAAAACAGAAATAAAAAACGTCATTAAAATGCAGGATGTTAAGGCTTTTGAATATCGTTAATGTTTAAACAAAATTTTAATTAAATTTACAATTAAAACAAACGCATTCTTTTTCCTTTTAAAAGCCCCGATTGGTAAAAACAAAAATTATTTAAATTGCCAACAAAATCCTTTTTTTTTCAATTTATTTTTATTTAAATATTTAATTTATTTTTACTGTTGACTAAGCCTGTCATATTGAATTTGTTATTTTAGCTCGAAACTCACAGATACCACACCGAGCATTTTATTTTAACTGTCCATATTTATTGTTTAACAAATTGAACATTGAACGAAACCCAAATAAAGTTCATTTATTTATTCACTTTTATTTTATTTATTATTTTTTTTTTTTTTTTTTTGTTGCAATTTTGTAATTTGTTACAGAATAAGTTTATGGCACGGCCCGAAACGTTGGTGGTGGTAGAAGTCGTTTGTAAAACATAAATACCCTGTCACGTTAAATTTAAATTTAATAGTAAAACGAAACACAACATGAGTAAAATAATAGATAAGAAAGGAATGTAGTAACATGCACAACATTTTTTTCTTCTTCTTAATATAAAATCTTGTAAAAAGTTTGCATTCAATTCTAGTGCGTGTGTGAGCATGTGTGGCTGCATTTGACATTTTACAACATGGTTAGGAACAATATAGTCAGCAGGCTGTTTAATATTTACAAAAAACTTCTTGGCTTATCTGCTGAAAATACTCTGGGTCTAGGTAGCAAGAACAACCACGTTCCATAAAGTAATAGGTGCGTATACTACCTATTACACTTGCAATCACACAAGACAAAAAAACTTATGACACATTTATTTCTAACGAAATTGATCTGATAGATTGATCCTCTGTCTGATTTAATTATAAATTAAATCGAAACTTTTGCATTGAAAAAATTTCTCACAGACATTGAATATGGAAAAAGTTTAATTTTTAAAAATTTCTCAAAAAATTCACAAATACTTTTCAGGGATGGCACTTTTAGTTTTCAATAGTACTATGCCTGGTGTCCCCTCCCCATATAGTAGTATTTCATGCCAAGTCCTCATTTGTCCACATTGATCAAAATCCCTCACAGACATTTTTTATGGAAACATTTTAATTTTTGAAAATTTCTCAAAAAATTCACAAATACTTTTCAGGGATAGCACTTTTAGTTTTCAATAGTACTATGCCTGGTGTCCCCTCCCCATATAGTAGTATTTCATGCCAAGTCCTCATTTGTCCACATTGATCAAAATCCCTCACAGACATTTTTTATGGAAACATTTTAATTTTTGAAAATTTCTCAAAAAATTCACAAATACTTTTCAGGGATGGCACTTTTAGTTTTCAATAGTACTATGCCTGGTGTCCCCTCCCCATATAGTAGTATTTCATGCCAAGTTCTCATTTGTCCACATTGATCAAAATCCCTCACAGACATTTTTTATGGAAACATTTTAATTTTTGAAAATTTCTCAAAAAATTCACAAATACTTTTCAGGGATGGCACTTTTAGTTTTCAATAGCACTATGCCTGGTGTCCCCTCCCCATATAATAGTATTTCATGCCAAGTCCTCATTTGTCCACATTGATCAAAATCCCTCACAGACATTTTATATGGAAAAATTTGAATTTTTGAAAATTTCTCAAAAAAAGCACAAATACTTTTCAGGGATGGCACTTTTAGTTTTCAATAGTACTATGCCTGGTGTCTACTGCCCATGAGTGTTATTAGATTTCAAGTCCTCATTTGTCCTCACAGCCATTTTATATGACAAAAGTTGAATTTAAAATTAATTTTTCGGTTGTGTGCATTTCAGATAAACAAACAAAAAATTATTGAACTAAATTTTTATAAAATTGAAAGTAAACAATTTTGTTATTCAATTTTAATTTTGTTGGTATAATTAATTTCATATAATTAATTATTACCTTTTTTTCTTTAATTCCATTAAGAAAACCTTGAGCTGTTTTTGAAATTTCGTTTCTTTTTTTTTTTGTTAATAAAAATACAATTTAAATTGTTGGTAATTTTTCTTAGTTGTCTAATTTATTATTAACAATTTATATTTATACTTAAAAACTAATAAATCTTGGCTGATGTAAATAAATCAACAAAATTCTTTAGATAAGATGAAAAAAAAAATACTCGCGTATTAAATGAAATGAAATGTTTGTTGCAACCTCTGGTCATAAAATATGCGGACTTAAAATCTTGTCATGATATAAAAAACTTAATCTGGGAGTGTTCTTTTAAACTTGTTCAAAAAAACTAAAATATAAAAATTCTCTATATGTTTTGTAAAGCAAAAAAAAATCACAGAGCAAAATTAAAACTAGACAAACTGCAACAGTTTTATTATTTTTTTTCCAATTTTAAAGACATAAAAGCCTTGATTCCAGGGATTAAGTATCAATCATACGAGTGAGTATATGCAGCACACTTTTACACATGGCTACACAAACACACTTTTATATGTTACATTTACAAAAGTGCGAGTGAGTGGTTTGAAATATTTAAAAGCTTCATACCCTTTAAAGAACAGTTTAACACGTTCGTAAGCAGAGTAAAGGAAAATGTATAGAGTAAAATTTAGCAATCACAGTCAGCAATACTGAGCATTTACATAAAAAAAACTATTTAATTCTCACTATTAATGGTATTTTCTAGTAGAAGCTTAAATAACTGAATGGATCATAATCATGGACACACTAAAATCGGTATCCTTTTAAAAATGACTTTAACTTCATATAATTTTTATTAAAAAAAAGTCAGCTCTTAATAAAAGCCTTTTTTCTTGTGACTATGATTATGGCCCAATGACTTCGTATTCAGTGTTCTCAACTTTTTTATTTTAAAAAACACCAAAATCAAGAAAAAAAAAAGCATTACAATTTGAACATGTGCCAGTTCAAAGCTAAAGTTTATTGCAAATATTTATTTACTCAACTGATTTTGAAAGTAGTATAAGTCCACTTTTTAAAAAAATGAGTTTTATGGTAATTCTAAAAAGATATACGTGCCTGTTGGGTATTCCACACGGATTTAAAAAAAAAAAGTGGAAGTACATTTTTTTCTTCTTATTAAATGAAAATGTTTATGTTTTTTTTTTTTTAATTCCAACAATGATTTCCCACCCAAAATAAATCAAAAACAAAATTTCAAAAATGGTGAATTTTTCAATTCCGAATACAGAACAGCAGTACCTAAATTGGCACGGCAAGCTTTTTTTATCTGTCAAAAATTCTCTTTTGAAAACGCGTTTTGTAGTGAAGTTGGCTGCAAAACAATTGTTTTTTTGACCAGTAATGACAAGTTAGCTAGTTTTTCTAAATTAGCGTTTTTAAACTCCATTTTTGTTAGTCTTTAATGGGTTTTATTAAACAAGATGATTAACGTTACTGTAGAAAATACGCACTGCTAGCGCTAAAAAAACGCTTCGCTTATCGCTCCTATTTAGGTTGGACTGATAGAGTCTATCTTAAAATTGCCATTGACTCATTTTTTCAAATATTAACTTAATTATTTGTAACTAGAATGCAATTGATCAGTTAAAAAGTGTTTAGCCCACATCATATTTTAAGCAAATTACCTTCACTTATTTTATTTGCTGACTATTAATTCCACCAAAAATTATTTTGATAAAAAAAAAATTGACACTCATTTGAGCACAAATTCAGAATCCTTAAGGAAAAAAGCACTTAAAAAAAGCACTAAAATTGAAACGGCAAAAACTCGCAAAAGTGCTAAAAGCACTGAGAAGTGTTTGAAGCACTAAAACACGGCTAAAAGCACTAAGTTGACATTTTTCCTCGTATCACAGTGATTTTTTTTTTTTTTTGAAAAAGAAAAATTTACAGGAAACGACTTTGAGGGCTTAAAAGTGATAAACACTGAGTCCTGTTAGTTGTTATTGTATTGAATTGTTGTTGTTATAGGTTCAATAACCAAGTCAATCATAAGAAAACATTCGGTTTCAAAATGTGTGCGCAATTTCTTACAGATATTATTGTTGTCGGTCATTAGCGGTTACTCTCTTTTATTATGAAAATATTTTTATTTGCTAAATTAATCATTTTCGTTTTAAGAAAATAAATAATTTGCAAAATTCCTCAAGATTTTTGAACTTTTAATTCAGCTAAAGCCGAAAACTCATAAAATCGACAACGGAAGCAAAAAAATTCTTTATTTTAAGACGAAACGTTTTAATGAAAATTAAAAACAAAATGAAATTTATGCTTTGTTTTGCTCTATAAATTTTTTTAAGCATCAAATTTCAGCAATAAAAAATAAAATTTAATTTTATTAATCTTTTGTTTTGCAAATATTATTGTAGTCATTAATTAATTTGTAATTATTATTTTTTTGTTAAACAATAAATTAAAGTTTATTAACAAATTTCAAGGTTGCTATTGTTTTTTGTTTTTATTATTTCTTTGCACTCAGAAGTTATTTGTCGTCTCTTCCATAAGTATTTATGAGAATTAATGGTTGTCGCAGTTAAATTAAGTTGTGTCGTCTTAAAACAGTTTTATAATTTTGTTTACATTTTTTTAAATTCCCAAAATTGCTAGCATAAACTAAAAATTAAATGTTTTTCTAGTGATTTATGACTTTAAAATTTTATTTCCTTTTTTAGATGCAAACGAATCAAAACAAGGCAGACTCAAAACAATAGGTGCTGCAATATTTAGACAAGAAACTATTAAATTTTTTTTTAGTTGGAGCGAAATATCGATGTAAAATAAATTTATAAAATAAGACCTAAAGATCAATAATATAGTCATATTAATTTAAATGGAAAACATTTCATTAATTCACATAATTTATGAAATATTTTAATGAAACTGGTTCATAGTATTTATGAAATATTTTTCTATCAGTGTGTTGCAGGTCTAACTTACCTCCAACTGAAGAAAAATAATTTTAAAATAATTTTAGTAAATTATTCGATCTTATAAATTTAAATTTTTAAAAAATTGTTTTTATTTTTAAGTATCCGATATATCGATATAAAAATAAATTTTTTATAAAAATAAATTTCCCTGAAGAAGACCTTCTAAAGAAAGTCGAAATATGCGATAATTAAAAATTTTTTTTTTTATTGAGATCTTAAGCATGAACAATATTAATTAATAAAAATAATTTTACATATTTCTACATGATTTTTTCATTGATCTATTTGTTTTTTTTAATGTTTTTTCTATATATTATTACTAAAAAGCGCGAGTAAGAATATAATAACAAATAATTTTAATTAAAAAAAGCCCATTTTTTTGGGAGACAAGGGTTTTCAAAAATCAGCTTTTGAAAGATAAAAATTAATTTACAAGTGAAATGGGTTTTTTGTGTTCTCTTCTTTATTTGTATGTTTCTCACAGGTTTTTTTTTTAAATTTAATTAAACAAAAAAAAATTTTTTTATAAAATTTAATTTTAGTTTTAATCGAGCTTAATTTCAATTTATGTCATGTCATGGTGGTGTGCAAAATGCATTATTTTAGAAAAATTATTTTCTTCAGACTCTACTCTGAATCTTCAGCAGATTACTCCCAAGTTTTGTTAAATTCCTGTAAAAACATTCGAATACTTCGAATACTATCAATCGACCAAATGAGAGTTTTAGTCAATAAACAACATTTTTCAACCAACATTCGATTGTTATATCATGGAAAATAATGCATTTTGCACACCAACATAATTTGGATTTAAGCAGGAATAAAGATTAAATTTTATTTATTTTTTTTAGCTTTTGTTTTTTAAATATTTTTACTTAAACTTTTTTCTTGTCTTTTTTAATTCTTTTTTTTTTTTTTTTTTGGTATTTTTATGTTAATTTCTGAATTTTCTTTTTTTTGTAATTAAAATAAATTTTTTTTAATTCTTTACATTTTGGAACACCCTTTAAATTATTTTAATTCCACTTGAAAGTTTTTAATTACAAAATTTGCTTTGTTTTGATTTTTTTAATTTAAATTAAAATTTTTCTTTTTTTGTATTTAAGCAGCCCACGCATCTAATTAGAAATTTCAAGTCGCACTTGTTTTATAATTCACAGCTTTTTTTAGTCATATTCAAATTGTTTACTTTTTTTTAAACAATTTTGGCCATTTTTTTTGCTTGTTTTTAAAAACGGCTAAAAGCTTAGATTTTTTTTTTATTATTAAAAAAAGTTTTGTTTATGACTAATGCTGTTGCAAAAGTGAAAAACTTGAAAATCTGTGACAATATGAATAAACCGCTTATGTTTTATTAAGTTTTTTGTAAAGAACTAGAATTTCTTTTGATTATTATTTTGAAGTCCTTTTTTTCGTAAGCTGTTTTTATAACTTGAATAATCAAATCGTTTAAACGAATTCATAAAAATTAATTAAAATTTCCCTATAATTTTGTTAAAGGGGTTTTAAGAAACATCACATAAATAAAAAGAAAATTTTATTACTTTTTTACCTAATGAATCCTAGGTCTTTGTACCCAAATTAGTTTTTTTTTTTAATTTTTGTCAACCTGAAGTTCATTACGACAATGATTGACGTGCTTTCTGACAGTACAGGTCCTTCTCGGCTTACCCATAATTTCCAACTTTCTCAGGCATGGCAAAAATTTGTTTGTTTATAATTAAAATTGTTGGTTTTGTAACAATAAATTATTTTTTAACAATATTTTGCTTTGTGTAGTTTAAAAAAAAAAAATTGCAACTCAAATAAAGCATCTGTATAAACTTTATAAAAATGTTTTATTATTTTCACAACAACAAAAAAAAAACTGTTTTATTTATTAAACGATTCGTCACATACAAAGAATTATTTTCTTTACAAAATGATCAAATACAAGTGTCTCTCTATAGAAAGAAAAAAAAATATTTCATTTTAAATGGCTCTGTAGCTCGAAATTAGACATTTCGTTAACACTCACTCAAATTTAATTTTTAAAAAACAAAAAACAGTTTTAAAAACAACAACATCTAACACACTGAATTTTTAAGTAAAAGATTTACACTTGCAGTGACAAAAAAAAAAAAAAAAAAAAAAAAAAAAAAAAAAAAAAAAAAAAAAAAAAAAAAAAAAAAAAAAAAAAAAAAAAATTAATGATTCATCTATTTAATAGTTTTGTAACTCCACTTGCTACTCATACATTTTAAATCTTATTTATTACTAAATGTTTTTTTCCGTTCTAGCCCGGCCCGGCTCTTTTTGTCGTAAGTCGGCTCTTAGAGTATAGAGAGATTATGTACCAATTTTTAGAGAAAATCGTTTTACAAAAAAATTTTAATTGTTAAAAAATTTAGTAGTTCTTTAGTTTATAAGTAGCTAGCTTTATTAGCAGAGGCGCCAACTAAAATGATAAATAAAATATTTCAAAGCATAAATTCAGTACGGCCACACATCTTTATAAATAGAGGTAAATGAAAATGGTTGTAAAATGGGCGTGACCGGTTCAAAAGTATATGGCAAACTTTTTTGAAGTACGGAGATTATATGTGTAAAATTTCAGATAAGTCCGTTGGAAAACAAATATTTGTATAGGGCACAAACAAGCAAACAGAAAATGAATTTTATTTATAAAGATTAAACTTAAACTTAAACTGAAAAAAAAAAAAATTAAAATGGCTATTTTGTTAAGCTTGAGGTTTTATTTTTCAAAAATGTATTTTTATATCGATATTTCGCTCCAATTTTTAAAGCTTCTTCAGGATATAATTATAAAAAAAAAAAATAAAAAAAATAAAAAAAAAAAGGTAGACTTTAAAGCCAACATTATCGAAATTTTTCATATAATTTTTCTATAAATTTTGCTTTAAGTCTACGCCATTTTTTTTTTTTTTTTTGTTTTTGTTTTTTGTTGAATAAAAGCATTTATGATTCAATTGTCGACAAAGTGCTGAGAAAATTATTAATTATTCCATACAGAATATTTACTTTTATAAATAACCGGTCTCGTGTGGCCAGTACAAATTGGAAACCTTTCAAGTGATATACTTAAAAGTGGGCGTGGCCGCTCTAGGAGTATATGGAATACAGCAACTGGATGTACCGAATTTAAAAAAAAAATCCGGAAGATTTAATTTTAACTGTGAGATATACTTGCCTTTTGCTTATCGGACACTTTTTTATCTGTTCAATAACATATTGCTGCTTAGTTAAAATAATGGCCTTGGGAGTATTATTGGTGTGACTGTGTCTATGGCTATAGTTAAGATATGATAGCCTATTTTTTCAGAGCGGCTGGTTTGTATTGCGATGCGAAAGCGGTTGCATAGCGAAAGCGGTTGCATAGCGAAAGCTACAAGGTGGACTAAAAGAAATCACCCTATTGGAAGATGCTCTTATTTTTGCAAATGGCGGCCAATTAAAAAATCTGTTTTGACATCTGTGAACTAGACAGATGGAGCGATACACTCCCCAAGAACGCGGAATAATCGAAGTGGACGATTTTTTGACCAAAATCATAATGAGCGACTAGGCTCATTTCCACCTCAGCGGGTACGTTAACAAGCAGAACTATCGCTTCTGGGGCACCGAAAATCCACGAGTGATGCTCGAGGAGCCATTACACCCGCTCAAAGTGACTGCATGGTGCGCTGTTCGGGCTGGTCCAACAACAACAGTGGACGATGCGCTCTGCCCAAATTTAACGAATTAGGACTGGAGGACATATGGTTCCAACAGAACGGAGCAACGGCATACATTTCATGGTCATTTAGAAAAAAAATGAGAGCTAAACAACATCGGATGACTTCTTTTGGCCCACCTTGTATTTATATGTTTTGCGTTTGGTCTTTGCTTATTGCAAGAAATTTGTTTGTATAAAACGACGCTGACTGGGGTACTACCAGACAAATCCAAAAAGTAAACTATCAAACACTTCAAAGATTCGATTTCGTGCAGTTTTTTTTTTACATCGCAATACAGAGTAACCCAGGATTATTTAAAATTTTTTTTTTTATTTTATTGATTTTTTTTAAAATTTCTCTACATCTCGTTTGAAGTTTTTAAAGGAGCATTTCTTAAATATTGAAATTAACCCTTTTAATTTTTATCTCTCTCTTGTTTTTAAATTTTTTCACTTATCATTTTATATCTGTTACATTTCTAGTTTGAAATTTATTTTTGTTTCCCATAATTTTCCATTTAGATGTCTGGGAATATAGTTTTTTTTTTGTTACATGTTTCTAATAAGGTGTTTTGTAAGCCTGTCTTAGTTGTTGTCGGACAAAAAATTTAAGCCACACATTTTAGAAGTTAGTTTGTAAGTAATACCAAAATTATGAGTCATCATTTTGTTGTTAATTGAAAAAACAAAATGAAAAGCATTCGAAATTAGCTTGGCCACAGTGTGTGTGGGGCACTGGTTTTTCTAAATTGTTGACTTGATCATTTTGTTTACTACATCACTTGATGATCATCGTTAGAGGAAAAGAAGCTGGCTCATTCACATATTATTTTTTTTTTTTTTAAATTGAAATGATAACATGCTTTAAGAACATGAAATTTGAACAACAGAATTAATTTTTTTTTGTATTTAAAGTAAATCGAACACTAAATCATTTCATATGCAGCCTACTGAAACAAGAAAAGAAGGACACGCCTTTGGCTAACAGTTATTGTATGACATGCACTACACGGAACCCGCAACATCACAAACATAGAAACAGAGCAGACAAATTCAAAAACAGATACCAGTTGTTTTTGTTGTTGTTATTTTTTTTTTTAATTCTAAAATTTTTAAAACTTTATGTTGCCGGCCATAAAAGAATTTAGCCGTTGGCATAAATTATTGAGAGAAACAATGAAATAAATATGACAGAAAAAGTATCCTGGCTATAGCGGTGATTGAAAAAATGAGTCATAAATAAGAGGCTCCTTAGAGGTTCTTTGAAAACAAATATAACAAAACATTTTTAAGATTTATAATTTACCAACAGGAGAAACGAGAGATAAATAAGTAAAAGCGAGCAGAATAATAAGACAATACAAAGAAAAATGCTTCACTTATAACCCCATAATTTCATATTCGTAATACATTCTTGCAAATTCATTGCAACTTGAGCAAAAAAAAAAAAAAATAAGTAAAAAATATTAAACAAAATAAATAACTTGACTACAGAATATAAAACGGGTAATTATGGCCGCATCTTATTACATTGACTATATTCTGTTTTAAAATTAAAGCGAAAGATAACGTTCGATATCGTGAATCTGCTTGTTAAATTCTTTTTAGCACTTTGACAATCTTTTGTTCAGCTAAAGATTCTTTTGACAAATAATCATAACGCTTGCTTCCTAAGTCTTTTAGAATATATTCATACTGGTGCTTGTGACTTAAGTCTTTTGTTTCTATAGAAGAAACATTTAGATGAAGAGACATTTTTTAAGCAGTTTTTAGTTGAAATAAAATAAAATTATAAATAAATTTTTTTAAATTTTGTTATATTCCAGAAATGGAATATGCACTACAGAAGAATTTTTTTCAATACTTTTTTTTAGCAAGCTGCTTCTTGTTCACAATGGAATTTAGTGATTAAAATTGATAGCTGCCAGGTGTAAGCATAAAGCAACCAACTCCCAAAAAGCCAGATTTCTATTTTTTCTTTATGGATCCAAAGGTTGTTATGCAATAGTGTTGTGAATATTTTTTAAAATAACTTTTTTTTGATTTTTTATATTAATTTTGTTACTAAAACTAAATTTTTTATTTTTAAATAGTGAAAAACTGAAGATGAACTTTATATGGGTTGAAAAATGAGCTGTTTTTTCGAAGATGGCAGAAGTAAATTTAAAAAAAGGATAATTTTATTTTATTTAATTATTTTTTTTAAGTAAATTTATAAAGCTTTCAAAAATAACAGCTCAAAAGCAAAGCTGTTTTTGTATTTCATATACAAAAATGTTCTTAAATTTTAATTTCTCATGCAATAGATTTTAATTATTTTTAGATTTTAAAGCACTCTAGTTAAAAAGATTTTTAATATTTTATTTTAAAAAAATTTTAATTGAATTTTTTTTTTTTAGATAAAATTTTAAGTCAATTTTGTTTTTTATTATTATTTAAATTTAAATTTTATTTAAGCTGCTGAAAACAGTGTCACAAAAAAGTAGGCTTTTATTAAGAGCTGACTTTTGTTTATAAGAATTTAAAGTCATTTTTAAAAAGATAACGAGTTTAGTGTGTTTATGATTATGGCCCAGTGATATTTCAAAATTTTAGTTATCCATCTCTGATTCATATTTTTCCATAGCTACCTGAGGCTTACAATTTAAAAATTAATTAACTGTGATTTGTGTTTATTTTTTTTTTTGTGAATTTTTACATGATGCCGGTTACAAAATCGCTACAATTTTGCTAGTGAAAAATATAATTTTAAAGTGTTTCTTTTGCGTTTAAATTTGGCATAATTTTTTTTTCATAACTTCTTCTCGAAAAAATTTTTAAAAAAATTACCTGTTGTGACTTTCAAAAGCATTATCATCATTATTTACGTTTAATATTATAAAGAGTTAAATAAAATTACACAAGAAAAAGTGGGAAAAAAAGAATTTTTCTCTTAAAAAAATATAAAAATAAAAACAATTGCTACATCACCTTAAAAGGGGAAAAAAAAATACAAAAAGAAAAAAAGGTGAAAGTGATGCAAAGCTGTTAACAGAGCTTGACATTCCTCGATGGTCAACAAGGTTTTTTTTTTGATATTCATTTTATCAAACTTTTGTCGTACAAACAAATTAAAAAAAAATAAGAAAAATAATTTTAAATTTAAGCATCATTACCCAAGAATGATAGAAATACGAGATTACACCATGAGCGAAAACAAATAATACATTTTTCTCCCTCTCTTTCTCTCTCTCTCTCTCTTATTCATTTTGTCAAACTTTTGTCGTACAAACTAAATTAAAAAAATAAGAAAAATAATTTTAATTTTAAGCATCAATACCCAAGAATGATAGAAAAACAAGATTACGCCATGCGCATGATTTGCCGTTTAATGACTTAGTTGTTTACTGTTTGAAAAAAGCAAATAATACATTTCTTTCTCTCTCTCTCTCTCTCTCTCTCTTATTTAGCTGTAAATTATTAGCCAATAGCAATACAGCCCGTGACGTCATTTGTGTTACGTGAGCAGAAAATTTCAAATTCTTGTATTTCCCTCATTCTTATCATTGCGCACTAGCACACACATGCGTAGACCAACATACGTACTTTGCTTTGTTTTAAACTAATTTTATGCAGCAAAACTTTTTTTTGACTAGAAATTCGTTTGTCAAAATAAAAGCTGCAAAATGTAAGAATTTTTTTTTATTGATGAAGTGCATGTACCTTGACTTGTTTAAAAAATGCTTTATTTAAATTAAAGTTTTTTTATTTTTTATTTTATTTAATCATTTATCACATGAGTTTTTATGTTTTGTTTCTAAAGGCCATCACCACCTCTACCACCGATATGTTTTTCTGTTTGTTGTGTCATTTAACAATTTAATTTTTTTTGCAAAACTTTTTAACAAACACTGGCAATCAGTGCGAGTGTTTGTATGAGCGCATATTGTGTTGTGTTGTGAAGGTGTAAATTTAGATTTTAATTAAACATTAACAATAATAAAAATGTTGTTGGTGTTGTGGTTTTATAAATGTATGTAATCAATATATTGTTAATTGGAGGTTGTTAAGTTTTTTTTTTTTTTTTCTCATACAAAACTAGTAAGAACATTGGAATTCCAGCAAGGATGAAAATCAACCATTAATTTAATTGATGATTCTTAAAATAATAACTTTATAAGATGCAAAATGCAGTAAAAAAAATTTAAATTATAAAACAATTAAATTAAATTACATATTTAGGGTAACTCTAGACTATGGGGTGGAGCTCTAGGCAGACAAACTACAAAGTGTTTACAAAAAAAAAGACAGGTTTTTGTTAGTTTTCTTGATGTTTGGCAGGTCTGCGCTTAAACCAACCAACTCTTGCTTTTTAAAAAATTTTTTAATATTTTTTTTCTATTAATTTTTGTACTCAAATTTATTTTACTTTCGCTCCTTTATTATATAATTATTCTAGCCTTAAAACTGGTTTTTCTAATAGAGTGAAATTTAAAAAAGCCTAATTTTTTTATTTTACAAAATTAAAAAAATTTAGAAGAAATTTTGATTAAAATGCAAATTTCCTCAATTTGACAATATTTTAATTAAAAATTTTTTTTCGGTTTATAATTTTTTTCATAAAACCCTAAGCCTCAACCTCATGGTTAGTTCCCGTAAATAAGTTAGCAGCTTGCTAAAGCATGAAACTGTGTCCTAATTCTGTCAATCATAAGTATTAATGAAAAGATATTTTTTTTTTTGATTGTCATAATTTGTGGGTGTGTACGCACGTTTACTTTAAGGTGGCAAAGTATTTAACTGAGTGTAGAAATGTGTGTTAGCTTGAATATAAAATAAAAAATAAAAATATGAAACTATGTAGATGTCAATCATCCATTCAACCATCCAACCAATCATCCATCTAACTAACTATCGATCAATTTATTATTATTTTTGTTATAAAAATTCATGCACTCGTAAAACATTTATTAAGTTGTGAATATGAGAGGGAGAAACTTAATAAAAAGCAAATAATAACAATAATTGAAAAAAAAAAAAATAAAGTAAATTATTTAAAGGTTACCCTGACGACACACTGGCGACATCGTATAATTATACTCGTACGAGTACTCTATGATATGGATGGCTGGCAGTTTGTTAAAAGGGCTTTTTCTATTTTTTTTTTTTTTTTATAGACAAGATTTATAAATGCATGACTGTGAGTTGTTAGACTGCACAAAATTTAAACCTAAAAAAATGTGTTTTTGTCTTTTCCATCTTTAAACAGATCCCATCTCATTTATTGCTGACACACACAGGGTTTTAAAAAATAGAAAAAAAAAACTGTTCGCTTGCTAATTGTTTTATCGTTAAAAAATTGTTTTAAAATCAATGGGCCATAAACATAATCACAATTAAATCTGCTTTTATTTAAAGGTGTTCTGTCTTCATTCACGCAAGTTCTTTATTTCTTAATTTTGACAGATATAATCATAATAAATGGGAAGGCGTTGCCAGATAGTTTTTAATTTATAGATACCCAACAAAGGGAAATTCTACATTTACAGTAATTAAAAAAAAAAAAAATAAATATTCAGTGCTGTTCTGTATTCCGAATCCGAATATTTTATTCGGAATTGAAAAATTCAGCACCTCATAACTACTCTGTGATCCATTTTAAGATTTTTAAAATTTTGTTTTTGTTTTATTTTGGGTGCGAAATTATTGGTAGAATTAAAAAAAACATAAAAATTTTCATTTAATAAGAAAAAAAATTTAATTACACATTTTTTCAAGTCCCTGTGAAATACAGAACATGCACAATAGACTTTAGGGATAATAATTGTTTACAATTTTTAACGATTTTTTACCGATTTTTTAACGATTTTTTTTTCAATTTTAGCTTTAGTCGAATAATACTGTCAGCAGTAATTAATAAAGTTCTGCACAAAACATGTTAAATAATAAAATTTGCTTGCATTTAAGCCTCTCAAGGTTATACCCCTACAAAACAAAAGTTGGGGTAGGTGGTCCATTTTTCACAAAAGAAGTAACCGATGTCCCAGTCAGGGTGCTGCTTTTTTTCATTTCATGCTGTAATAAATCGATTGTTTCACGCGCTGTGTGCCAGGTGAAGTCGTAAAACCACATATCGTCTACATCAATGCCCTCCAGTAAAGTCTACCTTATAATGTTCCGGTAAGTTACATTCAAAAAAGTAAGACCTGATCAAAATTCCCAGTTGCTTTTTGTAGATGCATTTGTTTTTCATCGATTGCATGAGTATTTTCTGAGTTACAAATTCGACATTCACATCGAAATTCGCTTCATAAGAAAATTTGATATTTTTTTTTCAAAAAAAATTGGCATTGACTTTATTTTGAACCAGTTGCCTGCAAGAATATTTTATTAACCGAAACATATCTTCTCTTACTGAGACACCCAGCTACTCTTATTCCAGCTAAAAAATGAGGAAAGACCGAAAAAACTTTTGTTTAAGTTTATGTTTCATTCAATTTTTTTTTTTTTTTTTTTCAAGTTTATAATTGTTTTGTTTGGTTTTACGAATTCTTTGATAGGTCTCATGTCAGTTAAAAAATTAATTGTGTTTATGAATTTCGTAATTGAATAGGATTTTTAGTTTTTTCTGTGCAAGAAGTAGAAAAATCACTGAAACTGGCAGATGTCGCTATCGATTAGTTGTTACTTAAATTACATATAAATTTTGTTTGATATCGAATGCCGTAACTTCATCAGCAATCTGGCTGCTAATTAAATTAAAAAAAAAATTTTTTTTGTCTTTTATTCTTGAAACTGAATTTTTATAATTCGAGTACCTACTTTAAATGGAGTAAAAAAAAAAACAATGCTGAAGAAAACTTTTAAGAAAAATATATATTTATTGAATTATTCTTTTCCAATCTTCTGTTTATTATCATCAATAACAGATATAAAACAGTGTGCTTGGAAAAAAAGAGAAAAAAAAATGCTGCATATGTTTTCCATATTGCAAGTGTAGCGACACGACGCCTTTGTGGTGCTTACAGTTTTTATGATAATGATGACGCTGATGACAATGATATAAACTTATCGTTAACATTGATGCTTGACTTTGAATAAAATATTGACAATAAAACAACACACATCTTGGATAATCATAACTGATGACACTAAAAAGAAACTGTAATTATTGCTGGGGTAAAAAACAAGATATTTCTTTCTGCAATAAACTTAAGCACGAACATACTTCAAAGTATCGTTTTTTTTCTTCTTATTATTATTCTCATCGATAATGTGTTTATTGATGATGTTGAAGCTTTTTTTAGTCTTTATATATTAAATTTAATTTTGAAAACATTTTCAGGGAGGGTTTTTTCGTGTACAATATTTTTTTCTTTTAAATAATTTAAGACCAAAAGGTCAAGGTTTCCCATTGGCTTTTATTATATTCAAAATTATTCTGGCATTTTATGTGTCTGTTTCCTGGCATAAGTGAGCGTTCTTTTTTCTCTTAAATAAATTTTCGACAATTAAAAATTAGACTCCCCCCCTGAGGGATTATGAATTTATAAAAAGTCACTTATTTTGTGTTTTGTGTTTCTGTACCAGCCAGCCAGAAAGATGAAAATGAAAATGAAAACGTAATACCAAAATAGAGTTTCTTTCGTTGTTACTGAATATTAAAATTATAATCGCCTGAAAATGAAAGGAGTAGACTTTACTTGTACGTAATAAAAAAAATCTTAGTAATTAAATTTTAAAACAAGCTGTTTCATTTATAGTTTATGTTTGTTGCAATTTTACTGGATATAATAAATTTATTTGTATTAAATACAACAACTGCATTAAGTTTCAGTGGTTTTCTTAAGTGAATGTTATAAACAAAATTAAATTGTAACAGATGCTGTTTTGGTTTTAAGACTTAGGCTGAATGCATCCACTCATTCTGAAGAAACTTTTTTGTATTAAAATTAAGCTCTTCTTTTATAGTTTAAATTGTTTCTCACTACAAAAAAATTTTTGTGCGGACAAAGTTTGCTAGAAAGAAAAATTTGTGTAGACAAAAGTTTGTGCTGGTAAGAATTTTGTTGGTAAAAAAATTTTTTCGGATAAAAATTTTGTTCGAAACAAGTCGACGAATTCAGATTTAATATTGCCAAATTGTTATATTAAAAAATAAACTTTGGTGTACAGAAATTCATTTAAATTGTATTTGCAAAAAAAAAAAAAAACAAAAAAGTGAAGATAAATGGAAATTTTGATCGACATCGATTGCCGTCATTGGGCCCCCAAAATTTATCTACTCATTACGAAGCTTTTTGTTCATACATATTTTTTTATACATAATCTGAACTATGATTCTGTAAACGATTAATCACAAAAAAAAAAATTTGTCTGGACAAAAAGTATGTTCGGACAAAAATTTTGTGCGGAAAAATGTTTGGTGAATACAAAAAAAAATTTTTTTTTGACAAAATTGTTGTCAGATTTAAGGTTGCCAAATTGTATTTGCGGAAAACATTCTGAGATAAATGGAAATTTTGTTCAAAACAAGTGGTTGAACTCATATTTAAGGTTGTCTAATTGCTATTTTAGAAAATGAGGCACCACTAAAAAAAAACACATAAAAAATTTTGTCTGGACACAAATTTTGTGCGAACAAAAATTTTGTGTGACCAAAAATTTTGTGCAGATAAAAATGTTGTTCGCAAAATATATAACAACAAATATTGGTTATTATATAAAAGAATTAATATGCGTGACGTAGACTTGTTTTTAAGCCCAGAGCATTTTGTTTTATAACGTTTGCTATAGAAGTAAGTGATTGGGAAACCGTCGCAGCTAACTTTTAATAAATAAATGTAAAACAAATAAAGAAAATGGGCCATTCTAATGAAGAGTTAACGTTACGTAACGTATTTTTTTAATCGATTTTATTTTATTTTACAACATTTTCTATAGAAGTGATTGGAAAATTGTTTTAACTAACTTCTAATAAATAAATTTGAAACAAATAAAGAAAATGGGCCATTCTAATGAAGAGTTAACGTTACGTAACGTAATTTTTTTTAACGATTTTAATTTATTTTACATTTTCTATAGAATTGATTGAAAATTAATAAATAAATTTTAAACAAATAAAGAAAATGGGCCATTCTACTGAGAGTTAACGTGACGTAACGTAATATTTTTTATAAATTTTTTTTTATTTTATAACATTTTCTATAGAAGTGATTGGAAAGGAGAACTGTCTCAACTAACTTTTAATAAATAAATTTGAAACAAATAAAGAAAATGGGCCATTCTAATGAAGAGTTAACGTTACGTAACGTAATTTTTTTTAACGATTTTATTTTATTTTACATTTTCTATAGAATTGATTGAAAATTAATAAATAAAATTTAAACAAATAAAGAAAATGGGCCATTCTACTGAGAGTTAACGTGACGTAACGTAATATTTTTTATAAATTTTTTTTTATTTTATAACATTTTCTATAGAAGTGATTGGAAAGGAGAACTGTCTCAACTAACTTTTAATAAATAAATTTGAAACAAATAAAGAAAATGGGCCATTCTAATGAAGAGTTAACGTTACGTAACGTACATTTTTTAATCGATTATATTTTCTTTAAGAAGTGGATGATTGGAAAATTTTTGTAAAGGCTTTCAGTAAATTTTTCAAAAATAATAAAGTATAAAAGAGATTTCAGAGAAAAACCTCTGAAAGGAGTTTCTGCTAATCGGTTTAATTTTTAAAGTTTGACTGATCTTCCACCAGTGTTTTTAAAATTTATTACAATTATTATTTTTGTGTCTTATAAAATGCTAATGTAAACAATTCAACGAACTTTAAATCATGTTTAAATTAAAGTAGAGAATGCTAAGCTGCCTACTTAAAAAAAAATAGAAAATCATTTATTTGATTTAAAAATTAGAGAAAAAAAATGTACAACAGTTTGTTCACACATGACTGGTTAGGTGGCTGAGCTGACTGGCTGGCTGCTATACAAAAGTGAAGTAAAATATAAAGTCTCATAAGAGAATAATAAAAATTCTCAGGGCAAATCTCATACCAGCCAGTATTAATAAGGCGACGACGACCAATGATTCTTCCATTTCCATATTTTTGTTTCTTTTTTTTTTAGCTCTTGACTGCTTTTTAATCTTAATTAGAAACATTAGCGCAAGTATGTTTAAATTCCCTTTTTTTTTCTATTTGTAAGAAATGGTGCGGGTGTACCCAAGCGACGTCTACTTTATTAGAAACAGAAACAGAAACAAGAAAAAAAAAAAAGATGAAACTTAAACATGAGATTTCTGGTTATTTGCCATATCTGCTCACACGCTGTACACTGTGGCTGTGGCTGTGGTATATGAAGTTGTAGTTTTTTACTTTGCTTTAACTCCATTCCATTTTTGTTATTTTGAAAGCATAAAAAATGAAATGCATTGGGTCAGTTAGTTGTTGTTGTTGTGCATGGCAGTAAACGAAGTAAATAAATTAAGTAAATATACAAGCCAGCACCAATGAAACCATTCATTCATCCATTTTTTCATTCCACATTGCTCGCTAACTCACTACTAGCCTCGCGTTTCAGATCTGCATGTGTAATAAACGTTCAGTTTAGTTTTTTTAAAGTGTGGGAAATTTTTTTCGTATTTATAAGTTTCACTATGTATTTTCAAATGTGTTTTGCTGCTTACTCCTACTCCTCCCTTATAACTCTTCTTTATTACTGATTTTTGCTGGCTTTTCTAGTATTTATTTAGATTTTTTTTTTTTTTTTATAAAATTCATTTTAGAATTTCATGCAGTTTCTTTCCAAATTAAGAAGTAAAAAATTGGTTTTCCGCATAAAGTTAAAGTTTTTCATGGGGAAAAGTCATGAATTGGAATTTCCGTATTTTAGCATAATTATTTGTACAAGTCTATTACACGAACGATGGCATAAGTTATGAGTAAAAAGAACAATTTTTATAATATTTTGTTTAATTTAAATGGAAAAAAATGTTCCATAGCGACTGAGGAATTTTAAAAATTATTTGTTGTCATAAATTCTACTTAATTTTATAAATTAGAAATTTAAAAAAAAAATGGCATTAAATTCCTTTACATTTTGTAGGACAACTTTTTGCTGCTCTAACTTTAAATGAATCCATCCATCCATCAATCATTTAATATTCTGTGTGAAATATAGAAAATTATAATAAAAAAACAAGGGAGATTTACACTTTTGCAAGCATTGCAAGTAAGTCTTAAATGTTAGTTTTAACTCTAGTTCACTCTCGTAAGCACTTTAATTTAAAAATCAGTTTTAGTTCCCAGTAGTGCGATTCAGTAACTTTTAAGGGTTCACATGGTGTTATTTTTAATTTTCTGTTTGCACTAACGAATGTAATTTTCGGTTAATTTTAGGATTTAAAAATTCACCGCTTTTTTATGTAAGGATTCATTCTGGCTTTTGTTTTGCTGACAGTTAAAAAAAAATTCTTTAATTTTAGTGTTAATTTTTTTAACCAAATATTTTGCTTTAAAATCCCCTACAGGATTGTTAATTTAGTTAACAGCCTTATACACCACAAAGTAGTAGCTAAACAAGGATCAGTATAATTCCCAGTGCTGCCCTTGAACTCTTGCTAAGTCTTCTTCCATTTTATCTATTCATCAAGAAAGCAGGCTTGCAGTTTAATGCAAAAGCTTGTCTTGGGATCTACGGAAGGAATTTATCGTGCACTCACCCAGTAAAAAAAATTCTTGTTTTTTTTTTTTTTTTTTTTTTTTTTAATCATCACAAACGTTAAAATTTTGATTATTTACAACAAGTCTTGCTTTTTGTTTGCTTTTTCATTGTTTATTTATTTTAATTAAATTTATGCTTTTATTTCCTTTTGTTTTATATGATTCTTTTTTCTAGGTGTAAATAATGCCTGCCTGGCAGAAGATGTTTGCAATTTTTGGCGATTTTTTTTTCTGCATTTTATTTTATTTTTTTTTTTTTTTTTTTTGTTTCTTTTGAAGTCAGAACTTGTTGATGATTTGATTTGTTGATAATAAACACAAAAGTGTAAATTTATTTTTTTACTTTAAAATGAAATTTTTTTGCAACATAATGTTTGTTTTTCCGGCTTTAAAACAACACTAATCACAAACATATAGACGGAAATTGAATATTTTAGTGAGAAAAAATAAATATTCATAAAATTGGAATTTTAAAAGGGAGATTAAACAAAAAAAAAATTGTTAATAATTTACGTTTGTAAGTTGTCATAGCTGCCGGGCACTCGGAGTAAAAAGAGAAGTCTTCACCTTCTCTGTAAGTTGTTTTATTTTAAAATGAAAAAGTGCACTCTTAATGAGACATGACGACAAGAATTAAAAAAAAAATTTATATACAAGCAAATTTCGAAAAGAGATTTGTGTGCCTTGAAGAAGTCAAATTTGCTCAATTTTTAACTCAAGAAAATAAAATTTACAAAAATATAGGCAATAGGTTTACAGTGTTAATCATTCTTATTCATTTTTCTCTCTCTATTGTTTTGAAAAATATTTTTTTTAGATTACAACTTAGAAAGTTTTTTTGTTTTTTTTTGGATGAAAGTGTTAATAGAACCACAACAAACAACCAACTTACTGGCTTTTTCATACGCCAATTTAGTAGTTTTGATAAGAAAAACAACAGCTATTATTTTCGTTGGTTATTTAGTATTAATCATGATTGACATAAAAAACGTGTCTACATACCGGCATATCTGGGTTAGTTTGTTGTTATATTTGGTTTTCCATTACAAATGGAAAATTTTTCTTTTTTTTGGCAAAAGGGATGGTGTAGTTTTATTTACCTAAAAATAAACAAGAAATAAAAACAAAGAAAATTAGTTCAAAATTGTTTAAAAAAAGGAAGGAACAGATAAACAGTTGAATTTATAAATTTAAAAAATTAATTATTTGGTAGTTTACTTAACCTTTTTATTTATTTCTATAATACAAACTCAAGCTTAATAAAATGGCCATACTAATTTAAAAGAAAAAGGTCAAATAAAACTAACAAATAAATATAAAAAAAATTGGTTACACCTCTTAATTCAACATCAATTTATACACAAAAATTTATATTTAATTTTTTTTGTGCAGTTTTTATGCTCATTTTGTTTTGAAAAAAAATTTATTTTTCTTAAACTTATAAGGCAATCGCCATCAACAGTGCCTTTTCCTGGTATACATATTTGCCTTAAAAACAAATACGTTTAATAATAATAATTTGAATTTGCATTGAATTAATTTTCAAGCCAAAATAATGAAAAATTTTAATGTTTTCATTTAATATTTTACAACAAGGAAAATAACAATTTTTATTAAAAGTTGAAATAACAGAAAGAGGGGCTCATAAAGTGTTTGAAATAATTAGTTTGACATATTTCAGTTTAGTTTTAAATAGTCAGTATTAGTAAATATTATTCAAGCTTAAGATCTCAATGAAACTTGTTTTTATTTTAATTTTCCAATATTTCGAATTTTTCAAGGAAATATTGGAAAATTAAAATAAATAAAATATTTTCTAATAAAAAAATTTTGAACACAAAAGGTGAAAAAAATTGGTTTATAGCTCCAGCAAAAATATTGTTTTTGTGCGTCAGAAAAACACTCATCAAGAGTGATGGATAGTTGAATTAACACTGCTTGTGTTACATTATAAAAAAGTTTGTTTCTCCTGACATGTTTTCCTTCTCTCCTTAAATTAAAAAAAATTGAAGTGCAGAGCAAGAAAGTACTTGCTATTTATTCTTTCATGCCAAGTTCTAATTTTTTTTTTCTTAACTTCAAGTGCATCACCCTTTTATTATTATTTCAACTTAATAAGTTCCTTGTTTTGATTAACATATTTTGTTGCTACTTTGATATTTTGTTGCTTATGTTTATTATTATTTTTATAATAAAAAATATATGTCTATATTTGTTTATAACAATTGATTTTTTATTTTATTTTTTTTTTTTTTGTTGAAAAAAAAAAAAATACAGCCAACTGACAGAAATCTATCTGAAATAATTTTTTTTCTTTAGTTTGCAGCAGCACAAAAGCATATTTTTTTTTGTTGTTGTTAAAAAAAAAAACTGTTACGAAACGTAAAACAGTAGCGCTAGCGCTAGCGCCACCATCATTTAAATTATGCAATTTCCTTTTGGCAAAATAATAAAAAAAAGAAAAGTAAACGTTTTTTCTTCATTTAAGCTGAAGGCATAGCTAACAGACTTGGTTTGCTTTTGAAAATATTATTCAGCATTTGATTGATTTTTCCTACAGTAACAAAATGTGACTGAAATTATCTATATAAATAAAATGCATTTGCTGTTTGTTTGTTTGTTCGTTATACACATTTTTTTCCAATGAATTTGTCTGAAATTTGATACATATCGTTTCTATACTTTGGAATCGAAAAAAACCCTTTTTTGCGGCCATTTTCAAAAATTTAAGCCTGAAATTATGCTTTGAAACATTTTATTTAACACTTTGTTAGGCGTGTCTGCTAAAAATGCTAGCAAAAACATCAGCCACTTTATAAAGTAGTGAATGGCTATATTTATTTTTTTAACAATTAAAATTTCAAGAATACCCACTGTAAGGATACCGACCGAGACGGGCGAGACTGGGTAAAACTTTCAAATACTGTAATAAAGGCAATGGTGGCATTGCAAAAGAGCAATTCATTTGGTGGCAATCCTTGTGGTGCATGAATTAGTCTCTGCAATAAGAGAATTTTGTTCATATATCCCAGGAATTCTTTCATTAATTCAATGAAAAATTTATTATTTTTCCAGCAATGACACGTTTTATTAAATTAATAAAGTGTTTCAATAATTCAATTAATTATTCATTAATTCATTGAAATGAATTCAGTAATTTAATAAAACGAATTCATTACTTTATTGAAACGAATTCATTAATTTAATGAAGCGAATTCTTTTATTTAATGAAATTAATTCATTAATTTAATGAAGCGAATTCTTTTATTTAATGAAATTAATTCATTAATTTAAGGAAATGAATTCAATAATTTAATAAAACGAATTAATTAATTTAATGAAACGAGTTCATTAATTTAATGAAACGAGTTCTTTTATTTAATGAAATTAAATGAAACGAATTAATTTATTTAATGAAATGAATTTTTTTATTTAATGAAATTAATTAATTAACTTAATGAAATTAATTAATTAACTTAATGAAATTAAATGAAACGAATTAATTTATTTAATGAAACAAATTTTTTTATTTAATGAAATTAATTCATTAACTTAATGAAATGAATTCACTAATTTAATGAAACGAATTTATTTATATAATGAAACGAATTAATTTATTTAATGAAGCGAATTCTTTTATTTAATGAAACTAATTCATTAACTTAATGAAATGAATTCACTAATTTAATGAAACGAATTCATTAATTTAATGAAACGAATTCATCTTTGCAATTTTCTTAATATTTGGTGACAATACTTAAATATAATTTTTTTTTAAAACAGATGTTGAGAATTCCTCAGTATCAAGAGAACTTTATTTTATTTCTTCAACAAAACGCTAATTTGTCCAAATAAGCGTAGCTAATTTACAACTTTTGTTTTATTTTTTAATTTTAATATGATAATTTTTAAATAATTATATGAAAAAAAGAGAACCTCGCCGCAACGCATACCTTATCACTGCGAATGCTATCAAATGCTGAAGCATCTTAAAAGAAAATTTGAAATTGAAGCTGTATAATCGGTTTTTAAACAAAATGTTATACATACGTTTTGTTGTTATTTTTGTTGTTGTTATTGTTAGTGGCAGAAAAGCAACATTAATACCAAAATAACACTTTTACTCTTGTAATCAGCTCTAAACAATGTGCAACAAACCATGCTCAATAACAAGAAAAATTAAAAAAAACAAAAAAAAAAAAAAAAAAAAAAAAACATTTTACTTTCTGTTTTTAAGTTTGCTTGCTGCTTTCTGACAAACATGCAACATTTAGCAAGAGGCATATACAGGCCGGCAATCATCAGCCAAGCAAGCAACTAACGAGGCTCTTAAAACGAAATTGAAATTTTGTGCACTATCATCATCGACAATAACAGCAACAGCAAGCAACAAGAACAGCATTTACAATACAAAAATTTTGTTGTTTCTGTTAATTTTTAACGAAAAAAAAAAAAAAAAAAAAAAAAAAAAAAATTATTAAAACTTTAGTTTAAGTTTGAGAGTTACTGTTTTGTATTGTTGTTCAGTGCTTTTATTTTTTTTTTTATTTTTATTTTTTTTTTTCATTTAAGTAGGCTGATTGTGCTTCTGCTTTTAGTTTGACCCAGTTTCAAAGAAAAGTTTTATTTTGCACATCTTTTTCTTTTGTTAATTGCGTTTGCTTGTGAAGTTTTTTCATTTTCTTTTCTGTAGTTAAATTGCTTATTTCGCTTTATTAAGACAGGATATTAATAGTTTACTTCCGCTTTTACCACTTGAAAACAAAAAGAGCTAATTGCCCCTGGAAGTGGTTAAGAAAATTACACAATTGAATGAAGCTTTTCCTTTTTAAATAGGGTTTGCGACTAGACTAAATCAATATACAAAAACAATTCTAACACCACAACATTGCAGATAAACTGCCTGAGGGCAACTCAAAAAATTTTTTTAAGTCTTATTTAACATTTAAAAATAAAAAGTGGTTCAAGCAATGCTTGTGATGACCTAAGCTCCATAAACGCCTCTAAAAAATATAAAAATAAAGATAATTGAAAAAATAACTTCAATATATAAAAAAAAGTCACTTAAGTCGATTTAGGTAAAAATTAACTCAATAGCTTTCATATTGTGGT
This sequence comes from Thelaira solivaga, assembly GCA_947397855.1. Taxonomy (NCBI): domain Eukaryota; kingdom Metazoa; phylum Arthropoda; class Insecta; order Diptera; family Tachinidae; genus Thelaira; species Thelaira solivaga. Next base: position 8,760,353 of record OX377612.1, on the reverse strand, counting down.
TAAAGCGTGCAAAAAAGCATCACTTAAGTCGTTTTACTGCACAATAGATCTTAAAATACATTTTTTTAAAGAAATTTATGTAACGGTTTGGCATTAAAGTTTCATTAAAATGAAATCCTAAGTCACTAGGAAAACTGTTAGTAATTTCTTATAGAAAAAAGTAATTCAATTCTATTTCACACACAGTAAAAACGCTGCATACCAAATTCATAGTACAGTAACCAGTCACTAGTAAGTTGAAAGGTCAAAGCGGTGCTTCTAAACAAATAAAACTGCGTTAAAACATTTGCAAAATTTAGCATTCAATAAGATAATAAAAAAAAAGTCTTCTGTTTGCTTGTTTTAATTTGCTTTTTATTTATATTCCGAAATCGTCTGGTAAAGGCTTGTTTAAGCTACGAAATTATTAACTTTAACGGCTGCTGGTCGTTAGCAAAGCTGTAATTGCTTGGCAACCAATAAATTGATGCAGTGTCACGTATTGACACAAAATATAATGGATTTTAATTGAATTTCCGGTATGGCAGGCAGGCATTATGGGTGAAGAAGAGCTAGTCATCAAATGATGGGGAGGTTGAGATAAAAGGGAGAGCAAGAGGGCAGAAAAAAAAAATACAATGAAACACATAGTTAACCAACAGCAGTAGGAGAAGCAGCAACCAACAACAATGACTAAAAGAAAACAATTGAATTTCATATTGACAATATCATCCATTTCAATTTATGGCAAACCAACAAACTGCACTTTACTGCACTTTACAAAAAAAAAAAAAAAAAACATCTCTAGTGGTTATGGAAATATCGATTTTAAAGAGGGATGCTTTAGAGGCATAATCCCTCTTAATACATTAAGAAAAAGCAAGGCTTAATTTAAAAGGAAACAAACAAAATTGCCATGAAGTTATAAATGAGTGATTTAAATCAAATATTTCTCTATACTTGCGCACATGAACCACATCATGCAGATGACCAAAAACCCAAAAAGGGGAAAACGTGCTACTGCTTTAAAACTGCTTTCATTACAGTAGTATGAGCCATGTAATCCTACTTATGTTCATTTAAGGCAGCTACAATGTTGTGCAAAATAATGAAGAGTTTAATTTTGAAATTTCAACTTTTCTTTGTTTTCATTTTCTTCATTAAAAGTAAGCAGAAAAAAAAAATGATTAAATAAAATTAAAGTTATGCAAATCACGTACATAAATTTGTATGTTTAAGTAATTGAAACGGTAGCATAGACAACAGCAGACATATAATGCATGCGTAGCTCTTTTCAGCAGCATTTCAAACAAGACTTTTTTTTATTTGTGCGAGTATTGAGGCGTAAATTTTGCCTTTACTTTTTTTTCTAAAGGAGTTCATGGTTTAATAAATAAATGAATGAATGAATCAATGGCCACTTTATGCAACGTGCAACATATAACAAATGCCACTTTAAAGTTTACTTACAGTTGCAACAAAAAAAAATTATATGAAAAAAAAACGTTCAAATTGAATGAAATTACTAGTGTTGTGTGTGTAGGCATATTTCAAAATAGTTCTTGTGTCTGGTATACAATTAAGAATTTTACAAAATATAACAACAACAACAACTACTCGTACTACAGCTACAGCTAAATTAGCTGTCAAACAGCAACAAATTTCATTCATAAACTTTTAACAAACGAAAGGTTTTTCTTGCTTCAGCATTCATATTTTTTATAATTTAATTTTTTTATTATTTTAATATTAATTAAATTAATTATTGCATAAATTTATTTTTATATCTCTATTTCCAACTTGCATAGCTTCTTCTTTTTTGAAATATGCAATTTATTTATTTTTTTAATTTATAATTATATTCTAAACAATAAGAAAAAGGTCAAGTAAACTAACAAATAAATAAATAATATGACTACGAGCATTTTATTAAGCTTAAGGCCTTATTTTTCAAAAATTTATTTTAAACTAATTAATAACAAATAAATAATTATTTCATGATTTTTTTTTTAATTATTTATATTTTTTTTTTTATTATTTTCTTAGTTTAGTGTTTTATAATTTTCTATTTTTCTTTTAACTATTACCTATTAATTTTCTTTTTAATTTTTTATTAAAAATTTTTTTTTTATTTTTATTTTTATTATTTTGTTAGTTTCAAGTTTTATAATTTTCTAAACTATTATTTTTCATTTTTCATTAATTTTTTAAATTTATTTATTTATTTTTATTATTTTTTTAATTTATATATTTTCAATTTTATTTATTTTTAATTTAATTTTTTTTTTAAAATAATTTCTTATATTAATTATTAGGCCTAATTACAAGTGTCGCTGTCGTAGTCGGATTTATAACAAGCAAATGTAAATTATATGGCCGGCGTTGCCACATATCACTGTTTTCGTCACGATAACGATACTCATGATCAGGCCTATTATTTTTTTTATTTATTTAATAACTTATTATTAATAACTTTTTTTTTAAATTTATTTATTTTACTTTTTTTTCAATAGCATTTTTTTAAATTGATTTTTTTATTTTTATTTATTTATTGCAAAAAAAAATTTATATTCTATTTTTAGTTTTGTTTTAATTTTTTTTTTTAAATTTATTTTTTATATTTAATTTTTTTAATTAAATTTTTTTAATTAAATTTTTTAATTAAATTTTTTAATTAAATTTTTTAATTAAATTTTTTTTAATTAAATTTTTTTTAATTCAATTTTTTTAATTAATTTTTTTTAATTCTTATACTATTTCTTATTTTACTTAATTTTTTGTATTTTATTGATGGGTTTTTATAATTTTTTTATATTTATTTATTTTTATTATTTTTTATTTATTTATTTTTATTATTTTTTATGTTATTTTTCTAAATTATTTTTTTTAGTTTTATATATTATTTATTTGCTAATTTCAATATGTTTTTTTAATTAGTATTTTAATTATTGTTTTTTATTTATTCAATAATTTATTGGTAATAATTTTTTTTAATTTATTTATATAATTTTTTTTTTCAATTGACTTTTTATTTTAATTTTTTTATTTAAAAAAAATTTCATATTATTTTTTTTCGTTTTGGTTTAATATTTTATTTTTATTTAATTTTTTTTTAATTTATTATTTTATATTTTATTTTAATTAATTTTTTGTATTCTATTTATTTGTTTTTATAATTATTTTTATTTTATTTATTTGTTTATTTTTATAATTTTTTTATGTATTTATTAAAAAAAATTTTTTTTTTATTTCTTCAATTTTGTTTTAATTTTTTATTTTATTTTTTTAAATTATTTTTTTATTTTATATTTAATTTTTTTAATTTCTTATTTTATTTTTTTATTCTAAATAATTTTTTGTATTTTATTTATTTTTTTTTATATTCATTTATTTATTTTATTTTAGTTATTTTTTTAATTTATTTATTTTTATTTTTATATATTTTTAATTAAATTTTTTTTTTTATTTTTTAATTTTTTATATTAATTATTGTTTTTTTTTTTATCAGGAAACAAATCACCTCATCACCGCAATCCATTGTGAGACTGAAGACTCATGTTACAAATACTCCCTAAGTCTAGAATTCATTAAAAATTCAAAAGCTTCTTTAAGTGAGTGTTGCTTAAGGTTCCAAAGATAAATTTGCTTAAAACTTTTTTTCTTTCTTACAAATCACTTGCTCTTCTTACTACTTTTTTTTATTTCTTTTTTTTGTGAAACAAAAGAATTAATAAATTAAATTCAAATGAATGAACGAATGAATGAATGAATTATTATGCTTTAGCATGGCTCACGTGTATTTAATTTTTTTTTTTTTTGTTTTATTATGTTGTCTATGTTTTCCATTAGCACTGATTACTGGCAGCTTGTTTGACTTTTCAGTTTTTTTCCGTTGTTTGTTTTTTTTATTATATTTTTCCATTAAATTTTAAATTTTGCATTAACATGTAAAGTGCATAGAAGATATTAATGATCATTAATAAGCTAATAAGCTCAAATTAAAATAGAAATTAAATGCATACAAAAAGCTTTTAAATATAAATATAAATAAAATGGAATAGCCAGTGACTAATAACTGTGTTTGTACACTCACTCCTCTTATTTTTTATATGAGCCGCTATTTTTAATAGTGTTACAAGTTTACGAGTATGGGCCATTATTACAAGTTACCAATAGTTAAAGTTAAGATTTTATAAATCAAATATTACGGTTTTATTTGGATATTAAATTAAAAATATGAATAGGCTAAATAGCAGATGGTGTGTCCTTAACTATTTCTATTGGTTCCGAAATTTTAAGCAAAAAACCGATAATTTGTCCCACAAAATTTTAACTTTAACTATCGAAAGTTGTAAAAACAGAATTATATTTCACAAAAATTACCGTTAAGTGAACTTATACTACTTTCAAAATTAACAGCTGATATGAGTTCCATAGCTGAGATCTTATCAGACAGTGTGTTCTAACAGTGCATCTGATAAAATAGTTTTGGTTATAAATTTTAGAATTTTTTTATTTCAATAAAAAAAAAAAAAAAAAAAATAAAGAAACTAATGGCGAAATTTATATACAAGAATTAATTAAGCAAATTTTCTAAGGGAAATTTGTTTAGCAGAATAAACTTGGCGCACTGAGAATTAAAAAAAATCAAGTTTCCAAATCTTATCATCCTAAATTTAAAATGCAGCTGCTAGCAACTCGTTTTAAGTTTAAAAATCACTAGAAATCACATTTCCTAACTGAATTTAATTGTATAACAAATTGCAAACTTGTTTTTTTAAAAACAAGATTTTTCTTAATTATTTTTAGAATATTAAAAATAATCTTCTCTTAAGCAAGTATTAAAACAATCACTATTGACAATTGATTTTTTTATTTTTATTTTTATTTTTTTTTTTTTATAAACAATTATGTCGAAACAATATGACATGACATGAGTGAGTGAAGTGACTGCAGTTAATGTATTCAAAAAATTTTTTTTTATTAATACAATCGGAAATAGTGTAGTCGTATAAAATTAAAAATGCCAAAATGCATTTGAAAGGCGCATATGCTTTCTCCTTTTCTCTCTCTCATCTGCATCTTAAGAGTAAAACAAGTAAATAAACAAATTATGCTTTAGCAGGCGCATAAATAAATAATTAATAACGCATCCGGCTAAAAAACAGATTTAAATCAAAATAAATTTTTTTTTGTGTTTTATTTCTAAAGAATTTATAAGTGAAGTAAAAAAGGTAATCAAATCTCTAAGGCTTATATTCACAATGTGCAGTTAATTAAAAGAGAATAAAATAGGGAAAATCACTGTGGTTAGTTTAACTAAATATGGTGAATTGAAGCCTAGTAAAAGGATTCATATTGAAGCTACAAAACTAAACAAAAAAGAAAAAAGTTCGAGACAAAAAAAAATTTTGTAAAGGAAGTGCATTTTAATAATTTATGATTTTTGAAATCTAAATTTTCGCAGAGTAACCACCACACAAACATTTTCACAAACCATTCGTTTTTGTATTAAGTGAAATTTTCAAAGGTTTCCAAAAAAATTTCACAAATACAATTAGCAGAAACTGTATTCGAAGGATTATAGCTTTCCATTAGGTCCCAGACATAGAAAGGTTTGGACAGAATGGCTTCATCTGTCTAGAAACCTCTTTAAATTCACTACAGATGTGAAGAAAATGTATGGAGATTTTTTATCGCATGCGATATTTTTAAAAAACGTATTTAACTACACATATTTATTTTCACACACATATATTTAAAAGTCTAAAAACCTACATTTTCGTTTCCATGAATTCCACAATTTAAATATTTTCTTTTAAATTTATTTATTTTAATTATATTTTTACAAGAAAATTATGCAATTTACACACTTTCTAACAAAGCAAGTGCTGTTGAGCTTTTTGTTTTGTTTGCACACAACAAGACACTTTTCCTTTATGAAGTAAAGAAAATGTTTACAATAGAAAGTAATTAACAAAAAGTGTAATTTTGCACCTACAAATTATAAATTAATTTACTTTCTTATAAAAAAAAATTAGAAAAAAAAAAAAAATACGAAAAATAACCCACACACACACGCTAGAAATTTAAAGAAATAAGACTCGCAGGTAACAAATGCGTTGAAAAATAGCGAAGACAGACAGACATCCGTATTAGATTACAATCGTTAATTTCACTTATTTCAATAGGGTGGTTAAAAGAAATAAGAAAAAAAGGGGTGAGAAGGTAAGCCATGGCATATTAAAAACTTTTCAACAAGGACCTGCAAGTTTTGTGTTAAAAAAAATTAAAAGTTAAGTTGAAGCCTGAGACATAGTTTGTTTATATAACTTTCTTAGGCCTATTTTCAGTTTGGAAATGAAACAAAAATTAAAGGGAAACACAATACAGAGCTTTAAAACATTTTATAATGTCACAGAAAAATATTAATATTCCTGGTGTGCAAGGATATTTTCCATCATCGATGACACTAAACTTCTTTACACTGCAAAAAAAAAGAAATGATGCTCTGATTTAATTAAATCATTTAATTGATTTAATGAAAATAATTGTCACATTGATTAAACTATTTTAATTGAATCAATTAATAATTAAATCAATATGAAAAAATTTTAATTAAATGAACCAAAAGTATTATATTGATAAAATATTTAATTGGTTCAATTAAAATTTTTTATCATTTCGATGAAATATTTAATCAAATCAATTAAAATTGTTCACCATTTTAATGAAATATTTAATCAAATCAATTAATTTTTTTTTCTATTTTGATGAAATATTTAAACAAACCAATAAAAAATTTTTTTTACTATTTTTATGAAATATTTAATTAATTCAATTAAAATTTTTTATCATTTCGATGAAATATTTAATGAAATCAATTAAATATAGTTTATCAAATTTTTATCAAAATTTTGCTAAAATATACTTAATTGATTCAATTCAACTTTTTTTTTTATCACTTTGATGAAATTTTAATTGATTTGATTAAACATTTAATCAATGTAACAATTTTTTTTAATTACAATTTTGAATTTTTTTTTTTAAATTTTTTTTTTGTGCATAAATAAATTTTAACTCTTAAAGCTCAGGTACTCACGGGGAAAGTGAAAAGCTGTAAACTCTCTAACGAATTTAAACGTTCACTTTTTAAATTTTATTTGACACTTGAAAAATGTTTTGATCACTTGATTAATAAATACATTTTAAAATTTTTTTTTGTTGCTTTCAATACAAATTGTAACATCTTTGTGTCAAAACTTTCCATTTCACTTGTGCATGGCAAGAGTTTCAAATTGTGTGTTTCTGGCAGATTTGTAGGAGCGCTCGTTTGTAACTTAAATCGGTTAATCTAAAAATTGCATAAATAAATGAAATGAAATGCAAATAAAAAAAACATCATCTTAGATTTCAGTTTGTCAAAAAAAAATAAAAAAAAATTAAAAACCAAAATGTAGTACAAGGAAGTTTTAACGCCACTTTTACAATCGTTTCTATTTATTTTCTTTTTCTTGCTTTACTTTTTCTTATTGCAAACAATATGCCTTGAAAAAAAAATTATTAAAAACAACAACAAATGAGATGAGGAGGAGGATGACGTTGCAGAAATTGTAATAGTAAAAACAAAAAAATATTAAAAACTGTTACCGGAAAATTTTGTACAAAAAGTTTTTTGTTACGCGTACATTTTGCGTTTTCTTACACAAAATTTTGTTTGTAAATTTTGATGTTGATTTTTGCTTAGTTTTCAAAATGTGAATGTGTTGGTAGCAGATAAAAAACAAAGCAATTTTTAAAATATTTTTTTTTATTTCGTTTTGTTTAAATTAAAAAGTAACGACATGTATGAAAAAAATCAACGTGTAACAAACACCGTTCATTTGAACAGCAGCCATCTATCCAGCTAGTCAGCCAGCCATTCAGTCATTGAGATTACAATTCCTACAACATCAACAATAGCGATGATCGTCTTGTTGCACTGATACAAAAAAAAATCGTATAAACTTACACTTTCATTCATTGTGTTTTTTTATTTATCAACTAACGGTGAAATTATTTCTTTCTTTTTGTTAGTTTTGTTTTTGTTTCTTTAATTTTTTTTGCCAGTAAATCTGTAATTTTGTTTGAAAAATTTGCTCAACAGCATTTGCATAACTCATAATTTTCTATTTGTTGTTTCAACTTAAATCGATATTATTTTTATTAATATCTATTTTATTTTAATTTAATTTATTTTTTCTTAATTTTTTTACTTTATTTTATTTAATTTTTTCTTTGTTTATTTTTTTAAATTTTAATTTCATTTTTTGCTGTTTTATTGTATTTATTTTTGTATTTTTTATTTCATTTTATTAATTTTATTTTTGTTATTCAGTTCATTTTTTATTTATTTTACTTTTGTTTTATGTATTCTCTTCAATCTTGTTATTGAATTTTGTTTCAATTTCATATTATTTCATTAATTTTTTCATGTTATTTAATTTAATTTATAATAATTTAATTTAATTTAATTTAATTTATAATAATTTAATTTAATTTATAATAATTTAATTTAATTTAGTGTAAATTAATTTCAAATAATTTAATTTAATTTAGTATAAATTAATTTAATTTAATTTATAATAATTTAATTTAATTTATAATAATTTAATTTAATTTAGTGTAAATTAATTTCAATTAATTTAATTTAATTTAATTTTTTTTTTTTTTGTAATTTTTTATTTCTTTCTATTTGAGTCATATTGAAATTGTGGATTACATTGCTACAGGGTGGCCCAAATAAAACCAGCTGATGTGAAACACAAATAACTTTTTTATTTTTTAACATAATTTATTTTTTCTTTTTGCAGATTATAACTGAACTCTTGGAAATTTAAAATTAATACGTACAGTCCCCAACAACGCATTAAAATTATCGATTTTTATTATTCTTCTCAACGATCAATTGTTCTGATGCAGCGAAATTATCGCCGTTTTTTTTAACGTAAGATCAGAGCCCACATCTTCCATGATTACAAGTTTAGTTCGGCGTTTTGAGGAAATGGGTTCCGTTGCCGACCGTCCCGGAAGAGGTGTTCATCCAAATATTAGTATTGAAGACAACGGGGAAGCTGTGCAGCAGTGTTGCAAATGATCCATCTGTCTCAACTCGTCGCCGTTCCGGCCAATTGGGTATACCCAGAACAACATTAGAGAATTTTAAAGCTGGATCTTAAGATGTATCCATACAAAGTTCAAATTGTACAACAGCTTCTACAGCAAGACCCCCAACAACGACTACAATACGCTCACTAGGTCTCATTTGGGTTACCCGTTATAAGTTGTCTTCAGGCTTTTTTGTGGTACTATCAATTCAAAATTCTTGCTATAAAGTTCAGGCTTTTCACCATCACTTTATGTTCGTTCTGCTTTCCAAGTTAGAAGCTATTCTGCTCGTAACACACCATGTACATAAAAAATCTTCTTTCATTTTCTTTTAATTTTTTTTTGCATTTCACATTTTACACTTTCACTTAATGCAATACCCTTGTCATAATTAATTTGTATTGATTGTAGGTACAAAAGTATTTACCTTGACTCAAGTTCGTTAAATATTTTGCTCATGCGAGTATGGTTTGGTTTATTGTTGATTCTTTTTAATTTTGTTGTTGTTGTAGCTGTTTTAATATGTAGTTTTTATATTTTACTTTTAGTTTTTTCCATAAGCCACAAATTGCTATTTAACCAAACAATTGTTAAGTGTCAACCACATTTGAAAATATTACATTACAAAACTAAGCAACAAAAAAAAAAATAATTTTAAACAACCCCCACAGAAATGGTAAAACTTGGGGGCGCCTACAGGTAATAGTTTTAAAATATTTTCCAAACTGTCTATTGAGGGTTCTGTAAAGGCGAAAATATAAATTTTCATAGAAATTGAGGCTGAGCAGCAATGGACACATGGAGTGAATAAGCGGAGGCTCAACCTAATTAAGCAAATTGGATCCCGCGGGATTAGGAATTAATTGGGATTATAGCCTACATTGGGGAATAAAATCCTACATTTAGGGATTTTGGTTCTAATTCTTTTTTACTATGAAATGAATTAAAAATTTCGATAGACTTTTGCTTAATATCAAGACACGATCTATAAAATTTTCATTTATTAATAAAATTTTTAAAAATTTACTCTTACAAAAAGAATTTTTAATTTAAAAAGCTTTCCATGGTTTAAAAAGAGTTTGTTTATTAAAAAAAAAAAAAAATTTAATAAAATTTTTTTAAAATTAATTTTATTTTTGAAACTTAAAAATTAATAAATAATTTATAAAAAACAGATCTAAGCTTGATAAAGGTTTAAATAAATAATAATAAAGGGTGGTTAAATTTTAAGGGCTGATATTGAATGTGAACCACACCTAAACGTCAAGTTTTTTTCTACATTTCATTTGACACTTCTCAATTTCAGACTAACTCATTTTGAACCATGGAATGATACACAATCGTCAATGGTCAGAATGGTGGCAAGAAATGCCAACAGTAAATGATAAATTTTCGAAGAAAATCATCTACAGTGATGAGGCACATTTTCACCTCAGTGGATTCGCCAATAAGCAAAATTGCCGCATTTGAGCGAATGATAATCCAATAATAAAAAGAAATGACAATAATTTCTCAAATAATTTGTGTTTTATTCAAAATCAACATTGGCCCTTAAAATTTAACCACCCTTTTGTGTTTTAATCAATGTTATTTCTGTGCTTGCACAGCTCTGAAAGCATTTTTACTTAAAAACATCTTTAGCCTCATATTAGATTTAAAAACCCACAAATGTCAATTGGGTTTTAGTTTTTCTCTCTTTCTTTTTTCTATTAAAAAAAAAAACCTTCACTCACAATGACAAGGGTCATGTTACATTTAAATTAAAAAAAAAAAATTTAAATAAATTGTAATTGATTTTAAAAGAATATTTAGAGAGAAATAAGAGAAACTTGAAATTAATTGAAGCAAAGCAAAAATTAATTTTATTTTACAAATGCAAAATTGAAAAAAAAAATAAAAGTTTAATTAAAATAAATTTGAAGGATATTTTTTGTTTGTTTAACATGAATTGGCAACTTTGTGTTTTCATTTTAAAGACTGTAAATTTTAAAGATTAAGGCCAAAGTAAAGAAAACAAAATGTAAACAAAGATTTGCACTTCACTTTGTAGATAAAAAAAAAAAATTAATAAAATTTTGATGAATCATTCATTGCTGAATTATTGCAGCTTACGAGTATTAAAACGAAAAATAAAACTTGAATTGATTTAAATGGTTATAAAAATATTTCAGAGCTTGAGATAAATAATTTGAAAATAAAATTGCTTGAAATACTAGTCTAAAGGACGTGCAATACAGCGAGGATAATACAGGTTTTGATATCAAATGACTATTTTGGAAGTTGTCAAGACGAGGGAGAGAAGGAACTCATTTTGCCTTGCACTAGAGCATAAGCGCTACCTACAGGGATTCATTGCGCTGTCGACTATAAAGCTCGGCTCGTATATCTGGTTGGTTTAAGTGGCAGCCTAAACGGCCTTCAATTAGAGTCGTAAGACTCCGTTTTGATCAAAGCAGTAAATAGCAACTGGTTTAGCTGAAAGACTATTTGCTCTTATTTCTTTGACTGTAATCTTTCTATCGTTATTCTTCTTCAAAGGGACCACATCAGAAGGCCCTAGTCCTCTTCCGTGCTACCTGGACAACCTAATCTAGTTTAAGTTACAAATTCATTGCAGATAAGGGAGTCATCAAACCTAAAAAAGTGATCCATGTTTGCTCTTTGTTATTTGTGGAGAATTTTCAAGTGAACTGCAAAAATGCACACTGTCTACTCATTTCAATAAAATTACAAGCTTTTCTTTCATCCATTATAAAAATAAAAAAATTAAGTTCAAAATTAAACAACAAAAAAATCGTAAATAATTTAAACAAATAAAAAATTTGCAATTAAACCTACAAGCACACAAATTATGCACAAATTTAAGGCACAAAGAACAAGTAGAAAAAAACACGGTTGCACAATAAATAAATCAGTTAAAACAAATTTGTAACTGAGATTCACCACAATCAAACGTTTAAGAGAAAAAAAAAAAAAAAAAAAAAAAAAAAAAAAAAAAAAAAAAAAAAAAAAAAAAAATACCGAATTTAGTCATTCATAGGACGTATTTAAGCAACAATTATTTTTTATTGTTGTTGTTGGTGGGTACACATTCATTGTTGGCATTGAACCATGAAATAAATAATTTTAACCCGCTTTACTTTACCGTAACAAAGAAGACTTTAAAAAAAAAAACTTATAGCGGGCGGAGAAGTTGGAACGGCTGTTTTGTATTTTTTTTTTCGACTTGATGATTTTCGGGAGGGGCATAAACAATTAGATAATACACGCATACTTGTAGCTTGTACCGGTATAATATTTATGCAATTTAAAAAACAAACAAACTTGTCAATTTTACAACGTTTGTCAGTGTTTTTCAAGCTTTAAAAATGGGAACTACATCTCCAGCAGCACAATTTTCAAATTACTCACATTTCAATGTGCAACAAGCGTAAAAATACCCATTTTTTTTTCTCTTAATCATATTTTTATAATGTTATTGTTAATGTTGTTGTTGCTACAATTCATTTGTTATAATTTTATGTTTGAATAACAAATTTGTTTAATCGTTCGAAAGGGGCTATTTTTTTTTGTTAATACAAAAACAATAAGAAACATTTTGTTACAAGAATTTTAAAAATTCAGTTAACGACACTCGATGGCGTTCAAAACTTTTTCATACAAATTTAATGGAATTTTTAATCGATCTCAGACCAAAAGCATGCAGTCAAATGAAAGAATTATTCATTATTTTCCATACAATAACAAATATTCCTTAAGTGTAAAGAAACCATTTCATGGATTCAATGAATTATTTTATAAAATTAAAAAATCGTTCATAAAATGAGTGAATATTTTTTAAAATGAATGAATATTCTATTTCACTAATGAAAAGTGTCACAGGTTGAAAAATAATGAAATTCTTCACTGGATTAATGAATACATTTTCATTCAGTGTGGTTACAGACTCATAATTTAATTTAAAATTCTAACATTGATTCCATGAAATATTTCATAAATTAGAAGAATTAACGAAACTATTTTTATTAAATTAATGAAATTATTTAATTAAAGTAATAAATATTTCATCAAACTAATGAAATATAATTTCATTGATTTAATAAAACAACATTTCATTGAATAAATGATATATTTCTTTGGGCTAATGAAAAATGTCATTGTGAATTAATGAACTGAACTGAACTGAACTATTTCATAAAAATAATGAAAATATTTCATAAAAATAATGAAAATATTTCATTAAATTAATGTAAATATTTCATTAAATTAATGTAAATATTTCATTAAATTAATGAAAATATTTCATTAAATTAATGAAAATATTTCATACAAATAATGAAAATATTTTATTAAATTAATGAAAATATTTCATTAAATTAATGAAAATATTTCATTAAATTGATTAAAATTTTTTTACAATAACGAAACGTGTCATTGCTTAAAAAATAATAAAGTTTTCATTAAATTAATGACAAAAATCAGAAATTTCGATTGGTCACAATTTAAATTTTCACAGCGAAAGTTGTTTTCTGTTTAATTAACCCAGATTTTAACACAAATTCCTTCAAGCTTGCATTAATTGAGTTGTTATTTTTTGAAAGTGGTATAGCTCCATTTAATTAAATTAAGATATAAACAGCATCTACAGCTAACTTATTCTTATAACAATTTCAAAAATAACAGCTTAATTGTTAGACTTTTCTTTAATCCTGCTTAAACAATATTCGTTTTATCTTTTATTTCAAGTTGTAGCATTTGAAAAGCTGGTTTTTTTAATATGACTCATGGCCACTTTAATTTCACTTCATTTAATTTAAATAATTTATGCTTAAAAAAAGTTTACTTGTACAAGCCTGATATGCAAATAATTATTAATTACCCAACTATTGTTACAAATAATGGCAAATGTTAATTAATTTCCAATCAAATTCACATTATTTTGTTTTTTATTTAATTTTTTTTTTCTAATACCTAAACAAAGAGAGCAATAATTAATTGTGTAATAGATTGTGAGTAATAAATCTTGTTCGTGTAGAGAAAATTTTAATTAACTTGTCATTTTCATTTTGAAAGCTTTTAAAGCATTTAGAAGTTATTTATTTAAAATAAAATGAAAATAAATTAAAGTGACTTAAGCTAATAAAAACTAATGGATTTTTACAATGCAGCTGCTGCAAATACTTTATAGAATTTGAATCTGGTCACTGAGACCAGAGTAGACCTCTTCTGACACTGCTCTCATGTTACAAATCATCTTTTAAGTTTATTATTTGCTAAGAATTCAGTGTCTCAGTAAGAGTGCACTTTTTCATTTTCAAATAAAAACACTTATTTTTTGAGAGAGTTGCTGCTTTTTTTTAATAAATTGTAAAGAAGCATGTTCCGAGTGAATATGGAATAAAATATCTATTACGGCAATGCGTTCAATCGGTAAAACAATGCTGGTTAGTTGGTGGTTGATTTACGTGGCGGCCTAAACGGCCTTCAATTAGAGTAGCAAGACTCCGTTTTGAATCACCTACTCGCCAAGATCATGTAGCCGTAAGATCCACCCCGTAACATTTAGATATCCGAGAAGGTCTCTCAGGTAGTTCGGCCATTAGATGTGCACCGAGAAATCTGTGTCTCGAAGCCATAAGAGCCGGGCACTTACAGAGAAGATGAAAAACCGCCTCCTCCCTCTCGGGTGACCGGCAGCTATCGCTGCAGGGCAATCCCAGCCTGCTGGCATGCTTACCGATCATCCAATGACCAGTTATCACCGCCACCGGCCTGGAAATGTTAGTTCTATTCCTGCTCACTAATTGAATAGAGCGTTTACCATCATAAGGGGGCCATAATTGACGCGTGTCTTTACTCCGCCATCTGGTATGCTAATTAAAAAAAAATCACACACTTTGATGAATCTTATTTTCATCTGAATGGAAATTTTGAAATTTCCATATACCCCAGTGCTGTTGCTCTAAGTAACAACGAACCTGTAAAGATTGTGGGAGGGAACACATATCATTTTAAAGGGGAGCTCGCCTAGGCTTGTAATCTACCGTCTAATTACTCAGAAGTTACTTTGGACTATTTTTAAAATTTTTTTGAAATTTTCTTAACTACATTGACATATATATATCTGCTTTTCTCTTTTCTATTTCTTTTTGAGTTTTTCTTTTGTATTTAATTAAAACGGTTTTCACACGTTTATGTTAAAATTACTTCAAATCAAGTAAATTCTAACATCATTTTTACAAGGTTTCAAAACAGTTTTTCGTCACGTTTTTAGCGAAACAGTGGCAGGTTGTTAATTATTGAAATATTAACCGGAGGGTTTGTTTTTTTTTTTTAATTGGAAAATATGAACTACAAAAAAAAAAGTTATGGCCTATTAATGCCAACAATAGCTCGTTTCAACAACAAAAAACTTGTGTTTCTTTTCAATACACATGTACGTTTGTTTGTAGTATAGCATAAAAGGCTGCGCAAGCGTACTTGAAAGCCACTCATCACCACAAACATGTGTAATATTTTATAGTAAAAAGTGCTTATAAGCCATTTCAAGTATACTTGTTCAGCCCTTTAGTGTAGCAGCCTGATATTCTGAGGTTTCGTTTTTGCCAAAAAAAAAAAATTATTTACATTTAATTTTTTTTCGCAAATAAGCACAATTTGCATAATTTGCTATTAAATTGCGAATTGTTTTTACAGCAATTAATAAAAATTTTATAATAAAAAAGAGAAAAATTAAGACATTTAAAAAAAAAAAAAAAAAAAAAAAAAAAAAAAAAAAAAAAAAAAAAAAAAAAAAAAAAAAAAAAATTTGCTCAAGGCTAAAATTGCTAAAATAAAGATTTATTTTTTTGTGTTTCTGCCTCAAAGCACAAAAGAAAAAAAATTCAACTAAAGGTGCCAACAAACAAACTATTATTTAAGTATTTCAAAATTGCATAATTTTGTTTGTGATTTAATAAAGAAAAAAAAATATAAATAAAATTCTTTAGCTAGCAATTATGTTTTGCAATAATTTTTTGTTAATGTTTTAAGTCAACTAGTGTCAATGTTTCTAGGCAATTTTAGCTAACAATTTTGTTTTCTTAATAAAATTTTAATTTGCCAGCAGGGCATTATTCATTTATTTTGCCTTTCAATATTTCTAAACAATTTAGCTTTAACAAGTTGTTTCATAATTTTTGAATAAAAATAAATTAAAACCCTTTAAGCACTTTTTACAGAATATTTATTCATCAATAAAAAATGTAAATTTTAAACATAAATTAACACTCAATAAAGCTTGTAATTCGAACGTGTTGTTTAGTTATTAATCCCTAAAAGTTCTATAAATTCTAAACAATAATTTAAAAAAAAAAACTCGATCGTAAGTAGTTTTTAATGTAGAATTAAAATAATTATTTTTTGAATTACAAAGCAGCATTTAAATTATTTTAAATGAGAAAAATTAAGAAAAATTTTAAAGTTTTAAATTAAAAATTTCTTATTTTGCAAACTATCTGATCTCTTCAGAATCGAAAACATGAAAAGAATATTAAGGGTCATTTTTGCAAACTAAACAATCACCCCCATGCCAGTTGTCGCAATCAGTAGATAACGACGTCGTTTATTGTCGACGACTTTATAATTGGTATTTTATAAAAAAAAAATGCGACTGCGATATTGTATTGAAACAACTATGATTTTGTCGTCACCATTTTAAAAAACGACTAAAGTGTTAAAAAAATGTAATAAAAAAAGGAAAATTTTAAAATTAGAGGGACAAATATAAACCTGTTCACGTCGCAGCCCGTATAGAATCATAAATGTTAGTTCGTGATGCGACTGTGTAAACAGTGTGGTGGTTTGTACATTTCATGTACGGTAAAATAGCTGTGCATGGCTCTGTTGGTCAATTAGCGGCCGCTGGGTGTTGCCGCTGACAAAAATGAGTTTTAAATATAATTGTTAAAAAAAAAAGGTATTCGGGGTCACGATTTTTTAGTAGCAACCAACTTTTTGGCAGAACAGAACACCCAAAAAGAAGAAGAAGATAGAAAGGCCCAACCTTTTTAAATTAAAATACACTACTCAAGTTTGCAGAAAAATAGACTGAATTTATGCTACTGTTGCGGAAAAAAATTTTGTTCCGACAAAATTTTTGTTCGTACAATATTTTTTAAGCGTGTATTTTTTTCTGCTTTTTCTCTTTTTGATAAATTTTTACAAAAAAAAATTTTTTTGTGCGGACAAAAATTTTGTTCACTACAAGTGAGTAAATTCAGCTTTAATTTTGTGTCTGTTTTATTATGTGATTATTCATGTAAGTCTCTTAATTACAAAATTTGTTTTATTTACTGAAAGCACCTCGTATTTTTTTTTCCTGCACAATGAACAGCTGACTAGTGGCTTTTTGGTAAATATTTTTTGAAAATCTTCTTTAAGATTTTAAACCATAATAGCTAAAGCGATTTTCTCTTAAGTATTTAACAAAAAAAAAATATTATCTAAAGTCAAACTAACAAAGGCTACAGAGAAAAAGCAAACAAAAAGTAACGACTCTAAATTAATAGACACGTTCTTGGCCTACATTTGCCAACTGTTCTTATTTTTTTTTTTTTTTTTTTTTTTTGTGTTGAACTGTCTGTCCAACTTTTATTGTTGTGGTTACAATAATTTACTGTGTGATAAGAAAGAAAAAAAATTAAAACGATCTTTTACAGTAAAAGCGTCAAATGGCTTTTTCTAAATGAACTACTCGTAAGTAAAAGTAAAATGTTTTAAGAAAATGAAAACAAACTGCTGTTTGAAAAGCAAACAGTAACATTTAACTTTAATAACAGTCATAAAAATTTAGGCTAAACTTTATTATTCTCACATGGCAGTCAGGCCATTTAATACCAAGATTTAAGAGAATTTTCTACAATTATGAGCAAATTATAGCTTAGAAAGAAATAAATACAAGGAGATACAACTAATCAAGTAATAATAGTAGAATTTTTTTTTTTTTTTTTAGAGAAAATAATTGTAAATTTCAAACTCAATTCGAAGAGATTTTCTGTTGCAAAAAGTTGGCATTTGATGGGTGACACTTTAGGAAAGGGAAAATTTTATTTTAGATTTCATATTTCATAATTATTTTGGCTGTATTTTATTTTAGTAAAAAAAGAAAAAAATAGAAAGAAAATTGTTGAAAATTAGTGTCACAGACAAGTAATATACTAATACAAAAAATGCATTCCCGAGAAAATTTTTCGACTTATGAATATTAAAAAACACTAAAAACAGAGCTAAAAGCACTAGGTTGAAAACACTGATGGTGTAAAGCATAAGTGCAGCGTTGCCCATCAATGACACTGGTTATGATCAGGCTTCCTTTCAAGATTTTGGCTACAAAATTTAGCAAAAACACACCACTTTTTTTAATGTTGTCCGTACATAAATGTTAGTTACATTCGATATGAGCAACTTCTATAAAAATTTTGAAATTTTTTTATACAAAAAACTAAAATTTCAATCTTTTTTATTCGTTATCGAATGAGACGATTTGAATTTCCAAATTTTTGTAAAAGAAAAATTTAGAATAGGAAATATCTTGGCGAGTTTGTGGTTCAAAATGGAATTTTGCGATTCTATATGAAGGCCGACCGGTCGCCACGCATACCAGCCAATTAAGACTACAAAAAAGCTGCTATCAGCTTGAAACCTTTTCAAATAATTTTTCAATTTTAAGAATTATATGTTCTTCTTTCTCCCTCTCTCTTTACAAGCAACCAGGTGTTTGTTTTTTTTTTTTTTTTTTCAATAATAAAATCGATTATTTTCTTATTGCACTCGTATATTTGAAAGCTACTGGAATTTATTTACTATTCCATTTTACTCATGTTTTTTTGTTTGTTTTCATTTTAATTTAATACTTTTTACATTTTAACGACATAATAATGAAGTTAATGAAGATGATTATGATGTGATGGCTGTTGTTGGTTATTGCTAAAAAAAAAAAAAAAAAAGATACGGCTGCTGATTGCTTGCTAGAGTTAATTTTATTTTATTTTTATTTTTCTCTCGATCGCTATGGTTCAATTCGATTGTATTTCTTTTAAAGCAACTGGCTCTGATGATGTTTACTTTTTTTATTTAATTTAGCTTCTGTATTTGTGGACTATTACTTTTTGTTTTATATGAGATGAGAGTTGGTTGGTTGGTTGCATGAATTGGCTAAATGGATGGATGGATGGTACTTTCAATTATTGTAAAATAATTGACATGAATATTTGCTTTGTACGTTTCCTACTTTTCGGTTTTATTTGGTACAATAAAAGAAAGGAAAGTATCGCTTTTTTTTAATGTTCTACTTCATAATTGTGTCGAAATTTTTTTATACATTTTTTACAATTCATTATGAATACTTTTGCCTTGTAAAATAAATTTTTTTTCAAGCAACACTATTTTTTAAGTGAAATTTAATTTCAAGAAATCAAGCAAAACAATTTTAACTGGCAAAATAATCCCTTCGACATTTATAAAATTACAAAATATTAAAAATTAAATTAAATTATGTAAATTAAACAAAAAAAAAAGTATAGAAAAAAATTTAATAAAAAGTTAAATTATAAAAAATAAAA
This sequence comes from Thelaira solivaga, assembly GCA_947397855.1. NCBI lineage: Eukaryota > Metazoa > Arthropoda > Insecta > Diptera > Tachinidae > Thelaira > Thelaira solivaga. Next base: position 8,740,626 of record OX377612.1, on the reverse strand, counting down.
ATAAAAGAAATATATAAAATTAAAAAATATATATATAAAATAAAAATTAATATAAAAAAATAAAAAAATTAATTTTATTAATTTAATTAAATAATTTCATTATTTTTTTATAATTATTAATTTAATTAATGAAATTATTAAATTAAATTAATAAAATTATTTCATTAGTTTAATGAACTTATTTCATTAATTAAATTAATAATTTCATTAAATTAATTCATTAAATTAATTTCATTAAATTAATTTCATTAAATTAATAATTTCATTAAATTAATGAAATTGTTTATTAGTCTAATGAAACGTGTTATTGATTGCAGTAACATGAATTTTTCATGAAATAAAAGATAAAATTCAAACGATATATAATTCACCTCAAGATAATTTGTGGCTGGGAGGTAGAACAAGATGTAGGGGCATGTAAAAAAAACTTAAAAAAACCATCATTTATATGATTTGATTCCAATTCAAATTATTGTCAAACTAAAGTCTTAAACTCAACTAATAATTTTAAAAAATGCGTCCTACTGTGTTAAAAAAAAAAAGAATTAAATTAATGATATAATATAAACTAACAGCCAGAAGTGAATTCCTTTGCATTGACCTACATTTTTTTATTATTTCTTTTCAACAATAGAAACTGTAATTTATATTTTGGTCATAAAAAAAATTACTGTTCTGGGCAACAATTAATGGTGTTAAAATAAATTAAGAAAAACAAAACAAAACCAACAAAATTCTTGTTAATAATGCATAAGTATACGAGTATTTGCCAACAACAATTTTTTCCACTTAAATTAACAAGAGTTATTTCTTTCTGTAAGTCCATGAAATTCTTAAAAAAAAAATTAGAAAAAAAAAAATTCAAGCAATGCATAAATAAATAAAATTATGTGAGTATAAGTATGAGTATGAGTATGTTCTTGCAGATACATTGTTTTGTTATTGAATATGAATAACAGCAACCCACATGCTGTGATCTTGAAAGTTTTACTAGTACTTTTAGTTGTTTCTATTTCTATTTTTCTTTATTATTTCATACTTATTGTATAGATTTCAAGGAATAGCATAATAAACCATTCACCGCCAGCCTCTATAACATCAGCCAGTATCATGTGGCATATTTTTTCTTTAATGTTTTCTTTCATTAGCTTTATCTTTATTATTATTATTTTTTTTTTTTTAATTTTTTCAACTAGAAAATAAAATAAACATTCTTAAGATGCCAAAATATTTAATTTTTTTTTTTAATTTACTTTTTCCTTTTTTAATTTTTTTTTTTATAAAAATATTTTATTAACATAAAAAACAAACAAAAATTATACATTCATGCAGCATGCCGCCGCCGTTCACTTTTTCATAATTTTTTATTTTATTTTATATTTTTTCTAATGCAAAATTTGTTGCCATTCTATTTTATTTTATTATTTTTGTTGGTTAATTCAAGAAACTATTTAGACATACTTCATGGCATGTACATGAAAATGACATTATGATTTTCTTAAAAAAAAAAAAAGCCTCCCGCTAAATTTTATCACGAGCTCTAAACCACAGAAAAGAAAAAATATTTTTTGAAGCATTTAAAAAATCAATTTCAAATTAAAAAAAAAAAAAGTCCACAAGGTATTTTATGACATTATTGAGTTTAGAAAAGGGTGATGTTTTTTAGAGCAGCACTTATTTCTCTGTGTAAGTAAGAATTAGCAGTAGAAACGGGAACTAGTCTATAAGAGGCAAATGACGTTATCGAACGAAATTTGTATTAATCTCTGTGACGTACTCTGTGTAAGTAATTTTAGCTTAAATGAAAAGCCTAAAGAAAATAAGGTGGGACGTCTCGTGTATCATACCTGTGTAGCAACTGAAAAAAAAACAGAGATAGAGACTGCAGCATCGAACAGACAGAG